>JAXQQM020064152.1:372500-540000 GCA_034641835.2 Pinus albicaulis
CTCTCTCTCACTACCTCTCTCTATCTCCCCCCCCTCTCTCTCCGCCTCTCCCCCTCCCCCGCCTCTCTCTCTCTCTCACTACCCCTCTTTCTCTCACTACCCCTCTCTCTATCTCTCTCTCTCTCCCCTTGCCCCCCTTCCCACCCCCCCTCTCTCTCTCTCCCCCTTTCTCCCCCTCACTCTCTTTCTCTCTACCTCCACCTCTGTCTCCCTCCCTCTCTCTTCCCCGCTCTCTCCCCCCCTCTCTCTATCTCTTTCTCTCCCACCTCTCTCTCTCTCTCTCTCTCTCACACACACACACACACACTCCGTCTCTCGCCCCCCCTCCCATTCTCTCTCACCCACACATACACACATTGGCTCTCTCTCTCTCTCTCTCTCTCTCTCTCACACACACACACACACACACACACACACACAAACACATATCTCTCTCTCACACACACACACACACATACACACAAACACGTATCTCTCTCTCTCTCCCTCTGTTCCTCACCATCTCTCTCTTTCCCCCTCATTATTATCCTTATCATTATCATTATTGTATCATTTCACATGTACAATCCACATCATGTAGCAAACAAAAATAACTTATCAATTAAAAATAAAAATTATCATATTGTCTAAAAGAACACAATCATTATATCATCAAATAAACAATAAACATATTATCATATAAAATATACAAAAGAAACAAATACATACATAAACACATATACATTACACATGCAAAATATTTCAACATTATATTATGTTACAACATAATTATTTCATCTAATTAGCATCAGCACACTATGATATCACATAAACAAATAAAAATTACTTTGATTTAAAAGTATGCATAAAATACAACATATAAAAAACATACACATTATAACTAAAATTACATCTATACATAAATGACAACATCAAATCATGTAACAAATATATCATAAAACACAATTATTCATACATTTATGAAATTTTAAAGAAATATAATTTCACTGCTTTTATATTTAAGTAAAAAACAGACATTTATTTAAGATATTTTAAATAAATAAAACAATTATATTCCTAAATAAATTTG
This sequence comes from Pinus albicaulis, assembly GCA_034641835.2. Taxonomy (NCBI): domain Eukaryota; kingdom Viridiplantae; phylum Streptophyta; class Pinopsida; order Pinales; family Pinaceae; genus Pinus; species Pinus albicaulis. Next base: position 373,570 of record JAXQQM020064152.1, read on the forward strand.
ATTTACATTATATAATTTAAAACAAAACAAAAATAAATATATAATTAAATAAAATGCATCTTATTTTACAATATAAATAATCATGTAAAAAAAACATATTCATTTCATATTATATAATTTCAAATCAATACATTAAAATAAATATAACTCACTAATACAAATATAATAAAGAGCATATAAATAAATATAAATACTGATAAATATTTCAATAAAGATGTTTTCTTACTATAAATATAAATACTAATAAAAATAGAGAGGAGTAATTTGGGAATTCGGGATATTATTTTGAGATCAGGTGATCGAAAGAAAAGTAAAAATCAAAAGGAATGAATGGGAACAAAGCATTATAATTTATACTGATAAAAATAGAGAGGAGTAATTTGGGAATTCTGTTTGTTATTTTGAGATCAGGTGATCGAAAGAAAAGTAAAAATTAAAAGGAATGAATCGGAATAAAGCAATTTAAAATTAAAGATCAAAGGACATAGTAGATAAGACCATAAAGATTAGGGACTAATAACTGAGCATAAAGAATCAGAGAGCATAAAGATTAGGGACTAATAACAGAGCATAAAGATTTAAAAACATTAAGACAGACTCATCCAGAGGTAACATTAATTGAGAGATTCGATGCTTTCACATATAAAAACAGGACAGGTGAGGGGAAATCACGTCAAGACGGGAAGAAAATGATATGATAGATATGGGCTTTGACGAGGAAGGACAAGAACATTGAAAATATTTGAAAATTCAATTCAACTCTAAATATTTTCAATTCAACTCTAAATAAATAAATCATGAATATAAAATAAATAAATACAAGAAACATACCTGTCACGGCTCTAACAAATACTCGCTCGTTCGATCCTCCTCTCCACTGTAAATACCTCCACAACGATTTCAGTCTTCCATGCATCCCTTCCTTCTCGCTGATGGTCAATTCAGTCGTCTCTATCAAAATCTGCAGACAAAACAGAAAGAGGAAACACTTCCAATGCACATGCAATAAAATTCGCTACAAATACAGATGATAGAAGAAGAAGATAAACTTGGAACTATTAGTTCAGAGACACCCATATATATACACCACACCACAACTTGATGGACCGTTAAAAGGAAAAAGCTTCATGGAGTACCGTTAAAAGGAGCGGATCACAACTTACCACAACGTCTATAACGAAAAAAAGCTTGAGATGCTTTTCATGAAATTCTGTCCACATCCACGTCAACATCACTGCAAAGCTTGAGATGCTTTAGACGCTTTTCAAGAAATTCTTTCCACATCCACGTTGGTGCAAAGAAGTTGGGTTTTCTTAAATTTTTAATGTTCACGCGCTTGAATTTAAATTTAAGGTGGAATCTTCGATATTCGGTAAGCTGGGCGCAGGCACTTTATGGACCTCTGCCTTTAGCTGTGAACAATTAGGTGTTTCTGCCATCAATTTCGATTAAGCATTCAAATGCAGTAACTCTGGTGTCAACACCGGGAGACGACGAAGAGGGTTCATGGGAGACCAGGGAGTGCCTATTTCTTCCTGTGTTTTGAAATTAGGCCATTTAAACGTAATTAATATTTGTGGGTTTTGCAAATAGATAATTCAAGTGTAATTAATATTGGTGAAAGATTGTGTTAATTTATGTTCAATTAACCCAAAAAAAAAAAAAAACAACTAAACAACCAACTAGTAATCCGTAAACTATATTTTAAAAATATCATTCATTTACCGTAATTACAATCATTTATTGTAGTTACAATCTCACTGGGCAGGAGAGTGGACTAGGAGTAGAATGAACTCCGGCGGCTTCAGTTATATTTTTAAATTATATTTATTTTTTAATAATATATATTTTTATGGTCATAGATGAATGCATTTTTAAAATCTCTCAATTTTTAGTATATATATATTTATATTTTTATTTATGGTAGTTTAAAAAATTGACAGAATAACTTATAAATTCTGGTAAGATTATGAAAAATTTCTATGATTATTTTTGAAAATTTGGGTTACAATAAGTATTTTGGGTGTCCTAAAAGTTTTTGATGGTGCTAAATCCATTATCACCATAAAAAATACAATTCAAACACTCCAACTATTCATTTTTTGATTTTTTTTAGTCAAATTCTAGCAACTGCCATTTACAAACAGCTCCATTTTATTTTAGTTGAACTTATAATGTATTGTTTCTTTCTTAATTAAATGGTTCTTAAATTATATTTATTTTTTAATAATATATATCTTATTTTATTTTAGTTGAAGTGGAATCATGATTAGATAAGTCTTTCTTTTTTGAAAAAAATGTAGAGAATGGTAGATGATATAATAATTATGATAAATGTTTGTTAAAATAAAATTTGATTGATAATTCAAATAGGGGTTTTGAAAATTTTATTTTTTAATATAAAGTAAGAGGTTAAGAAAATTAAAATTATTGTCAATAATTTGAAATTACATTTTAATAAGAATGTATAGAAAACATTTCAAGTGAAAGTGATTTTTTCTATTTTCAACCCATTCAAAATCACATAAATCATTTCATTTAACTTTCTAAAATAATTCAAGTTCATAATTTTAATTGTTATGGTATTTTATTTTAAAACCTTAAATTAATATTATATTTATATATTTATATGATAACATTTATTTTTATTAATTAAATAAATATTTTTTTAAAATCTTTTGTATATTGTAACATATTTTTATGTTAATTATTTTGTTGAGCTCAAAGGTTCATTGAGTTGGGAGGCTCATTCTACAACCCACTCACTATGAGAGCATGTGTAAATAGAAAATTAATGTGTGCTATAATAAAAAAAATTGTATATACTCTAAAGTAATTACAAGTAAAAAAATGTGAGAATGAGATGTTTAAATCTCAAAAATATTTAGACAAGAGATTTAAATAAATTATTTGAAAATTTAGGTTAACTAGTTTATGTCCATATCAACTTCATATATTATATAGATGGAAAAAACAAGTTTTCATGTTTAAATTTTTTATGTGGTCATATATATACATTATTTAGCATTCAAAAATACAATTTAAACTATGAAAAATAACACATTGTATGTTGCATTCTAAAAATATTTATGTTGGAAGTAATGCTTCCTTGTCATATATAGGTATCATTGTGAGTCTCAATGTGTCAATCTAGAAGTTGTCGATTCCTATGTTATGAATTGGAATCATGTCATGTATGAGTCATCATTTTTCAAATTCAGTGTTTTATGTTTTATATATTGTAACTATTGTGATTAATAAAATATGATAGTGTGTGGTTGTTGTTTGTTGTGTGCAACAATTGTCTCTAGCTCTCTTTAAATTTCTATCAATTTGATCCCTCTTGGCTCATGTTAGATCCATACTTAAGATGGATCTATGCTGAGAATTGGATTGAGTTAAGAACCATTTATGCAAAAATCCAAATTCTACACCTCTAGTCAATTTAGTCATTCCAATTCCAAAAACTATTGATATTTCCACATTCTTCATGGTTTTTCTACTTTACTTGAAATTTATGAATTTTGTAGCACAATATTTTGCATAATCAAATCTCAGTTAGTAAACATTTTTGTATATATTAGTTAGTAAATAGATATTTGAGATTAAAAAAAAAATAGTTGTATTTTAAGGAATACATAACATTTTAAACTTATTTATATATATAAAAAACACATTACACATCAATTTAATGTTACATATAATAAGATCAAAATAGGTTACTTTTCTACAAAATTTTAAACTCCGATTATAATTTTGACTATAAGATTTTCTATCCGGATAAATTGTTTTCTCATAGGTTAATCAAAGTTTGAGATACATCACCCCTATTGGGGAATGGAATTGAACCTGTGATGAGCGCTATAACAACCTGCCTCATCACCATTTAAACAGGACCCCATGGACAATGTGTTATTCTAAGTTAAATACATAATTTTAAATGAATTTTTATTTCGATATATGCACTTAATAATTTGTTTTTTTTTATTATTTATATTGAATTTATTAATTTTAAGATTAAAATAAATTTAATTATTTCTTGTTTGTTAAAGTATTTTTGATTCGTGGAATTAACCCATGATTTAAGAAAGTGTGACTGGATTTTACATGAATCACACTAAGGCCACACCAACCCTTAATAATCGAATTTATTTGGTATTTCTAGGGAAAGTTTAGAGACTTTACCAACTTACAAAATATAACCCTAAAAATCCAATAACCCTCATAAAACTCCACCTAAATCTAATTGGATAAATAATATATATATATATATATATATATATATATATATATATATATATATATAGATATAGATATAGATATATATATATATATATATATATATATATATATATATATATATATATATATATATATATATATATATATATATATATATATATATATATATATATATATATATATATATATATATATATATATATATATATATATATATATATATATATATATATATATATATATATATAACACACACACACACACGTATCTTTTAACACCTACATCAATTTCTACAACCATACTTGGCCATCCCAAAAATTGAGGGATATAATGATCTTTATGAAAGAATTCCACAATGACACTTAAAATATATGCTATTATCATCATAATAATATAATATAAACTATGATGATGTTAGAAGAGACAAAGATGTTGAAATAATCTTGTAAACAACCATACTTGGTCACCTGAAACATTCAAGGATACAATGCTCTTTATGAAAGTCCATAAATGAAAGGTAAAATATATGCTCTAATAATCATAATAATATAAATGATGATGATGGTGGAAGAGGCAAATATCTTGAAAGAATATTTTCCCACCATGTGCACGAGTTCTAGTTTAATGTAAAACATTTTATATAAAAGCACGGAAGAGTCATCAACTCACTCTGTGGAAGTGCCAAAAAAATCCAAATTGGAAATGTTAAGTATGCCTCCACGACCTAGGTCATGTATGGAGATAAAGTTTCATTTAACTATAGTTGGGCTTCCAAACATGTTACTATTTTATATAAACAATTATTTTGTAGTATGACATGCTAAATACTTTTAGAGAATATCGGTTATTATACTTTGTATAGCTCCCATAGACTCTTCTGGTCAACATTAAGGAAGGAAACAAGAAAATCCATTAGAAATATATTTACTGAGTTACTAAGTTATGAGTTTTTGGGTGTTTTTCCATGTATTTGAAAAAAATTCTATGACAATGTAGTTGGACATTGTTGTATCCCTAAGTATTCAAATAACCTACAATATTCTATTTCTAGACAAAATTTAAGCAATATTATGCATAAAAAAAGATAGGAATAAGACGTAAATAAGTATACTTACTAGGAGTTACTTCTCACCATTATTTACTATTGTAAATGTGTAGACATCTCATTTTATATTGTAAATGTGTTGACATCTCAATTTATTAGTTTATTGCATATCAAGACTATAGAATTGGATTTGGATACTAAGCACTATTAACTTAGCATTCGCTAGTGCAAGTTATAATGTTTTATTCTATTCTTTCTAAAGCATAATCTAGAACTTCAGTGAGAGGCACCAAGGTGCATTGCAACACTTGTTTTAAATGTATTATTAATTTTACATTCAATACATTTACATATAATCAAAAGTTTAACCATAATCAAAATTTAACCTCTTCCTATTCGGTGTTCCCTTCCCTATTTAAAAGGTATGATTGTGTTACAAGGTTACCAGAGAAGCAATGATCATTATATTTCTCTATTTATATCTTAACACATTCAATATAATTGACAATCTGCATTACTAGTGGGTAAAAATGCGAAGGTGGGTTATACTTTTGTGAGAAATGGGGTCGAAAATTTCATTTTCCCAACAGTTTGGCCAAACTGTTATAAAGTTCGGCCAAGTTTTAAAATAATTTTGTTGAACTAGTTTTTTCTGTTTACATTGACGACGTATTGACGGTGTGGGTAAACGGATTTTTGGAAAGATTTGGGAAAAGCAGCAACAAAAGTTCGGTCGAACTAATAGTGTGATCGAACTATTAGTTCGGTTGAACTTTGGAAAATAATTCAGCTGAACTATTTTTTATAAATATGCGGGCCCCCAGACTGGAACAAGTTTTTGTTTTGTAACAGTTCAGTCTGTCTCGCTCTGCTGTCCATCTGTTGCCCATTACCATTGTTGTCTCACTCTCTCTCACTCTTTTTATGTTTGTTGTTGTAGGGGTGATCTGTTTATGTTCGCTGTTGCAGGGGCAAGGAGGGGAGCAAGCGAAGGTGAGAATTGTTCTGTTTATGGTTTATTATTTTTGTTTATTTATTTATTTATTTTCTGATTTTTAAATTTTATTTTCTATTTTCACAGGTTATTTCTAATCTACTTCCTCGGTGATCTGTGGTTTGTCTCATTGTCTCGTTGTGGCCTCAGCGTCTCAGTTTCTCAATTTTACAGGTAGAAAAAAAAAACCCTTCATTCATCAACCTCTGTTTCATTTTGTGAAGAATTAACATGTGTTTTTGTCATGTTACACACCATATATGATGCATCATGTATCCATAATCTTCCAGCCTCCCTTCGAATTTACGTTTTTAAATTGAGAGTGGGATAATGAAATTTTCAATTGATTTTTTTGAAATGGTCATGTTCCCTTCTTGAGATGTGCTAAAGTGGAGATATTTTCTTCACAATACACGCCAAAATATAGGATTGAAAACTAGTTTGTGAATTTTCTCATTTGATTCAAACTTAGATCATTTACAATACACACCAAAATATAGGAATGAAAACTAATTTGTGAATTTTCTCATGTGATTCAAATCTAGATCATTTAGACTACTCTGTTTTATACCATGCTTTTATCTCTATGGAGTTGTAGTTGTGCAGTTTTATGTAAGCCTTTCCTTAACTCATGAGAAATCACATTGTTATGAGACCCTTGCATTCGTGTGAAAACCTTGAGGTTTCCAAAAGGTAGATTGTTTAGGAGTATTCGGATGAATGATGATGTAAAATAAGCCAATACATTTCTTTGTTATATACTTGGAAAAAATATCTATTCAGTATGTGATGTAGATCTACATTAGTCCATAGTAATGCTATTGTCTTCACCCAATTTCTACATAAAAAAATATAATTTATCTAAACAATGAGTCTTCTTGCATATTTAGATCATTTATATCCTTAGGAAACCACAACAGTAAACTGGAAAACAAAAAAATCTCCTTTGCTTCATGGAAAAATTTCATTAAATGCTTTCTTACTTTAATATGCTCGTGAGACCTGAAACTTGAATTGGAGTTTGTTGGTTGGCTAGGAACTACCTAGAGGAAATTAAATAAGTCATAGAAATTGTAACCAATATCAAGGATAGTATTGTGGTGGATTCGACACACGGGTGTACGAAATCGCACGCGTTTAGAGAATGTGGTCTTTTCTCTAAACCATAAGTAACAGGCAGTATCTCGGGGGAGCTCAGAAGTATAAGTCTTAAATGAATTGATACACTAAAGTATGCTCTATTAAAAAAATAAAACTAAAAACACAAAAAGAAGCTATATAGAGAGTTCCAAATAGTAACAAGGTAAACAACAGCTCGATGGCCTTCTTCTTATTGAATGCTTGGAATGAAAACAAATCTTACCCACTTGCCAAAGGGCCTAGGCAGTGGCTCTAGGACTTGATGCAAGGATGTTTGTCCTTCAAGTTATACCTTCTGACACAGTCTAACTCTCTCTCTTTGCTGCAATGGGCTAAGATTGTTGGGTGGCCAACAATCGATTCCTCTTCTTCAACGCCTGCTCCTTGGGTCACACAAGACACTGGTGTTGCTTGAACAACTTTGGCCAGCATAACCTTGTGATCACACATTGTTCATCTCTTTGTGGGTTTATATAGGTGAGCTTTCAAACCTTCTTCCCTCCCTTGGTACATGATGGATGGTAACCCAAGGGAGGGGCATTATTCCATTGTGTGCTGAAATATGCTTTTGTGTGCTCACACAATGCCTAAGGGGGTGCTGGTGCTGTCCTTAGGCGGCTTTCACATAAGGAGAAATTGTCCTTTGCTTACTTGTGGTCTCGGAAAGAGAATTTTTTCCACTTCCAGGAATGCGCGCTTATCGGGCTCCAGTGCGCACAGAAGGCGCTCTTTTCAAAGGAAAAAGCACGAATTTGAGCATTTATGACTAGTTCAAATTTGATGTTTTCAAAATCTTAGAGATTTTAAATACTTTTTGATTCCATAATGTATCCCAGTCTTGTAAATCCTTAGGCTCAAAATTAATTGATGTCGTTTTCTGCTGTATGATTTTCCAGTGTTAACAGATGCCCCCTAATGTGTGAGGTCTAGGAAGAACTGAATAGTCGAAATACATTATATTTTCTTTTCTATATCATACACACAGAGAGAGAGAGAGAGAGAGAGAGAGAGAGAGAGAGAGAGAGAGAGAGAGAGAGAGGCCTGAGTGTAGAATAGAAAACACCTTGCACTGCTTTTTAGATAACCATGGCCTAAGGGACCCCCTGCAAGCAGACAAAATATACAACATATTTTCAAAATTTCAACGAGGCAGGCAATCCCATGCTCGTGATGCTATGGCTAGTTAAACAAAATTGACAGATACATGTGATGTCTATGTCACTATTGTGGTAGTGATGTTGGTGGTTGCTGATGACGACTGCTGACGCCCTCAGGGGCGTTTTTTCTTTGACGATAGGTGGAATGTGGTACCCATATGTGTAATCTTGGTATGGCATATCACAGTGCCATGTACGCATATGTACTGGTTGGGACCTTCCCGTGTAAGCATTGTTGTCAGAGATGCTTATAAATGCATGGGTCTTCGACAGATCTTGATCAAAGCGAAATGGTTGTAAGGTACGATACCATCGTGACATGAAAGCTTTTGCTGTAGTCAAATGTCAAGAGGATCGATGACATCTATGGACAATTATGTCTCCCATAGTGCCACCCGAGGATACCCCTTTGAATGGGGAGGGGTCATCCAAGGTACAGTTTCCTTTTTGGAAAAGAGGTGTTGATGTCGACAAAAATGAAGCCTTAACCAAACCATAATGGGTTTAACATAGGCATGTTGGTGAGCGGTAGCTAAAAACGGATGATGGGGATTCAGTGGCCCGAGATTGAAGTATATTTGAGTAGCTTGGCGGCAGTCATAGTATTTCTGAAGGGAAAAATCCCTAGAGTTGGTAGGACTTCCAGGGTGGGTATGAACCAACTATGATTGTCATAATGGTGCGTGCATGGGGGGTATGAAATACTTCGACCAAGGGAGATGGGGGACTGCTGCCATGGGAGGAAAAAGTGCAATATGAGGGCGAAGAGGCGAAGGGCATTGTCTGTGATCTTTGTACACTTACCAAAAGAATAAAATAATGGGGTTTGGTTTGTACAAAACACAGAGACGAGTACCCCAAAACATGAAAGACGGTCGCTCACTTGATGGTGTGAGGATGGTGCCTTGCTGGGGGTGGGGGTCCCATTGGTTGGTCTCATGTGCGGGGTTGATGAAGCGGAAGAATGTCACAGAAGGGTTAATGTTGGTGGAGGTATGGTGGGCCAAATGCGGTGCGCAGAGGTGCACTTTAATTCTGCTAGTACAACCCGATCATCTGGGAAGGGGGTTAGTTTAAATGGTGAACTTAACCTTATGCATTGTATGTGGATGGGCATGAGGTGCTTCCCGAACTAAAAATGGTATGGCCATGGTGTCACTTGTGGGGTGATGTATGGTCTACTTGGGATGACGATCGCCATGGAGGGGAGGCTCTACCGGCCATCGCGAACGTTTATCATATGCAGGGTGAGGTGATGATAAACGTGGTCAGGTATGAGGACACTATGGTTTATTTCTGATGGAGAAATGATGTTAGGATATGCAAAGTTTTATGGGGCTCTACATGCTGAGGGTAGAATGATACCTGCTCCAAAACCTTCGGTGGTGGGTGTTGTGAATGGTTTGTGGGTTCTTCCTACAAAAGCAACTACCTCAAGTGAAAGCATCTTCTTTTCATCCAATAGTATTGAAAAACATGAATTTTGGAAAGGAAGATGGGAGGGTGCATACCTACCGGCGCTTGAAAAAATATTTCTTCGAAAATTGATTGTAGGGCATCGCTTCCGTTCGTCATGGTATACTAATTATGGTGCAACTTACGGTTTGCAGAATGGAACTTCTAATCTCCTGTTATAGACCTCTGAAGTTCTAGAAAAGGGCGATAAATAAGGGATTATGGCCCTAATCCTATTCATTTGTACTTGCTGCATCTTAGGAGATCAGAGGTGATAACAGAGCCTTTCTTGCTGTTGCGGTCATCCTCTGTACTAGGGATTAGTGATACTATACTGAGGTAACTCTCATGACGTCCTGCATTTTATTTTTTATAGTTTAGTGACACCGAGGGTCGTACTAATTGGGTTTGTATGGCCTCAAAGGGGATTGTTTCCCTAGAGTGCACGGGCGATTTGGGGAAATAGGCACCCCCCTTGTGCTCATTTCTCAGGTACATTCACGCGAGGGTGCACTGTTCCTACCTTTTTGCGCGCAAGGGCACGCCTGTGGATGAAATAGGCATGCATGGGCACGCCCGTCTGAGAGACAGGCACGCAAGGGCAGTATTATTGAAAAAACTTGGGTTTTTTGTTGTCCCTTATGATTTTTCTCCTTTGTACTGATGGGTGCCTTTTGGTTGGTAGGTTGGTGTGGAGAGAATGAGATTGGCCCGAGATCCGAACCGCTCTGGCTACTGATTTTGGGGCACGTCGTCAGTTGTCCGCATGGGGCCTCCTAAAGTTTGCTGAAAATGAGTTCCTTCAGTCGCAAGACCGTTTGTTACGTTATATCATACTGCATTGGCGCAGGAGGCACAACATGTTTGTCTTGAGGAGGAAAAACCTGATTATCCATCTGGAGATGGATATTTAGTTTGTGACCGAATTACTGCATCAGGGAGAGGTGCTGAGGTATCCACTCCCTGCTGGGCGAGTGAACAGGGACAAGTTCCAGAGGAGGCATTGCGGTGGTGCACCTCTTACTGAGGGGTGCATCAATATCGCCTCAGTGATAGATGTGGCTGAGAGGTTTGCTCTGGCCATTATTATGTGACTGGCAGGGTCATTTTCGCCTCATCGGGCATCAAGCCCACAGTTGGTGATGTTACGTCATTTGAGGAATAGGCATTTCTTTTATTTTTCCTATTTCTGCTTTAATGATATAGTGTTGCAACTGAACTAGGCTAGTGTGGATCCAAATCATTTGTGTACGCCAGCATTTTTTGTAACATCATGTACGAGAGGGTCGTGATGTAGAGGCCTGTGGTGGTTGTTTCTATTAGGGGGCCGAGGGAGGCATGTATGAGGAGGTGGGCTCTGGTGATGCCACGCGACGGTGGTGACAAGGTGGGTTGTTATTGGAATGACACGACGGAGGCCTGGTTCGAGGACAATCTACATATGTTCTTGCCATACCCTTACGTGGGGATGTAATTTCAGGGTGATCCAGATATTGGTCTCCCTTTTGGTTATGTTTGGGGTCCCATAGGTATGTGTTGTGTTTCTACATTTACTCGAGTTTTTTGTGTACTTGAGTGTTTTTCATTAACACTGACTTTCTTTTGGTTACTTGTGTAGACGTTGGCGAGGTGGGATGCCCAGTGGCCCGACTGGTGGGTCACAACCCTCTACCACGACCGCCTGGTGGTCGGGGGGGTGGTGCCATAAGTGAACCGGGCGAGGGTGCCGGTAGACCTGGCGGGGATGGTGGTGGTCCTTCCGGTGAGGGGTAGCAGCATGGGTGCAGCTGAGGTAGCAGTTGAGAGAGCTCATGCAGATGTGGCTGAGGCACTCATCGCAACACTTATAGCTCATGTAGAGGCTTTAGAGGACTTCCGGGTTCGAGTGGACCGTTTGACCCATGGGGTGCTTGCTCGAGGTCTTATGGATGACTTTGAGGAGATATGTCTAGAGAAAATGATGGCCCGTGAGAGGGACTACTGGCCTACTCTATGACGGGTAGCTATCGCAGTGGGGACAACAGCTCCAGTGGTGGTACCAGGAGCAGTGGTGGGCCCAGGTGTTCCTCCTAAGGGGGAACCCCCCTAGGGTAGATTTGTACACAGGGAAAGCACCCATTATGAGGATGCCTCCCTTATTTTTGATGACCTCTATATTTTTGGGCTGGCTAATGGGCTAGTAATACTATTTTTGTATTCTGATACATATATTTTTTGATATATATATGAGAGATATTTTTTGCGGCTCTACATGGTGTGATGTCTATTTCGGTTTATGCATTTGTGTTATGCTGATGGATATACATGTTTTTGGTTTTTATGTATGGTGGTTTACTCACGATGCATTCCAGTCTAGGATATTGTTAGCTATGCGATCAGCTGTTTGGTTTTTATTCGTTGAGACATGTGAGAATGTAATATAATCAAATTGTTTGCTTAATCTTCTGGCACGCAAATATTTTCTAAATAGGTTTGCATCTCTAGTTTCAAATGTTTGGTTTAACTGCGAGACTACTACCTGGGAATCTAGGTAGACATGCATATGGAGGATGCCCTGGTGGTGGGCCTCGCACATAAGTCTGATAACAACATCATATTCTATCTGATTGTCGGTTGCTGAACTGATGCACATGTCATTTGAACATAGTGGTGATCGGTCAGGGTAGTAGATGACCCAGGCGGCTGCAACTAAGTTTTGAGACCATCGCGATGCTCCATTAGCATATCCGAAATAAGGTTCAAGTTGGTGATCCATGGTGATATTTTGAGCATGCTTAGGTTTTTTTGGGTCAAAAATATTTTGGTGTTGGGTTTTTATGTACATTAGCTCTAGGGGATAAGGGCTATAGGGGCCCTTATGGGTAGAATTTCTTGAGGTAAAGGTCGTTGATGGGGTTAGTGAGGTAGGTCCCGTCCGGTTCCGTCAAGATGTATGCCCCCTGCTGGAGGAAATTTTTGATGATATAGGGCCCTTTCCACAGGGTTTCAAACTTTCCTAGCCCTAAGGCTTCTTTTGCGACATCATAGTGAATGACTAGCTCTCCTTCAGTAAATGAGCAAGGGGTGATGTGGCAGTCGAATGATGCTTTTACCCTTTTCTTATGGGCCTCATTAAGTTGCAGCGATTGACACCTATTTTCATCAACTAGCTCTAGTTGTACTAGGCATTTTTATAGAGGCTGGGTGTCATCAAGGAGTTCGATGGTTGTGTGCAAGTTTGGGATCTCACAGAAATCGATACAAGGGCGTAAGGTGCCTTGGTTTTTTTGTGACATGAATAAAGCCGAATTCCTATGACAGAGGGGCTGTTGAAATCCTGTCTTGGGCGTGTGATGACACAAGTCGTATGTGATGAGTTGTGTCACTGGCATGCAGCGGGGGAAGGATCTCAGCAACGAAGTCCTGAGTGAGCCGATAGTTGGCCTTCCAACTAGGATAGTCAATTCCTGGTAGATGAAAGTTGATTTTATCACATATATGTTTGAACGTTTGTAGCAATGGACATCCGTTTGGCATGTGATTATGGCCGGTGCAAATGGTGCAAGGTATCACAGTGCTGATAGAGTAGATAATCTGAGAATCTACACTACTCGATGTTCCAGATGTGGATGCTTGGAAAGGGTTTGTTGCGGACCAAGTTGTCTTATGTCTCCATTTTTGCATTGTGGGTTGAAACTTGCCTCCCTTTTTTGTGGGTGGCTGAATTAATGTTGCTCAAGCTGCTCTCTTCTTGGGGAGATGTGTGCACTTAAATTTATGATGAAAATGTTAGCAAATCTGGCAGTAAGTGTGTGTGATATTCTCTTGATTAGAGAGAGGATTTTGGGGGAGAGATGAGATTATGCGAAGACTATTTGTAAGGGGTTTGAGTTCTCTGCATTAGTTTATTAGGTGATCATTTAGATCACATAGGCCGCATGTTATCCTGGGCTTGGCCTGGGATTTACGTGGTTGGTGTGCGGCCTTATCCAACTTATAACACCATCATGGTGGTGGGGAAATTGAGCTAGCAACATATATTTTATGCCATTCTTGGAGGTCGCTTGTCCTCTTTTCTACGACAATAATCATGTTGATAGTGGGACGGATCTGCGAGAAATAAGTACAATGTCAGTCATAATGATTACCTTGACATATTAGGAAAAATGTCCACGATATGGGTCTCCCATCGTGCGTGGTCTGAGGCCGGGTGGGGTACCATCACCGGTATGCTGCTAAGTTAGGGCAGTGGACTATTATATGGTCCGTCTTCTTGCATAATTTGCATGCGGGCGGGTTTCGTGAAGTGCCTACAGGGGTAACTATGGGTTTCCCACTAGGTCGTTCTTCGGCTGTCAAGAACATGATAGACCCACTCATCTCCTCTGCTTAGGTCATGGAGCTGCTGATAGATTTGACATTCATATATTCTTCTTGGGAGAGACGAACTATGGCTGAGCAGAGGCTAGCCAGGGCTAGTAGGAAGCGAGGTATGTAGTGAAAATCCTCCAATAAGTGATTGTCGGCGCATAATGGGCATGTGAATTGTACTGCCCGTAGTCCCACATAGTAGACCATTTCAATTGGATACCATCTGTGAATGAGTTCCAATGTGGCACACTCTTCGAGGTAGTGGCTAGGTTCATCACATAGCATGCAACGTATGATGGACATTACTGGGGGGTGCTCTAAGTATCGGTGCTCCTCTTGTAAGTACAAGATGGTGCACAACTCATCATTAATATACTGGATGGAGGGATCCTCTTGATAGGATCGCTCGATCGCATGTAAGGCGTCCCTATACCATGGTATTTCTGGACAATGGTGGGTATAATGCCCATAGGTGTCATAGAGGGCACATGCGTGATTGGTACGCAACAGTTTGCTTGTAATTTTGGTGGCAAGTTCCTTTTTATGGGAATTCCATTTTGAGGTGCCTGCCTCATAGCCGAGGAGTGGGTTTAACTCATCCAACTCCGGGCATATGTGAGTAGGGTGTCCTGTGACATCACATATGATGCAGGCTGATGACTCCCTCTGTATGGTGGGGGTCACCACTTTCTTTCCTTTCTTGGCGATTTTATTTACCGTGGTTGTTGGTTTTGCAGTGGGGATTTCCCTTGTGGGGACGGTTTCGGCTGCTACTTGGGTAGGTTGGGGCTCCTCAGGACTGGGGGGTTGTAACCCAAATGCAGTAACGTTGGTAGTTGGCATTCCTGGAGGGGGAATGAGATACCACACCGGGAATGACAAGGATATGTTGGGTAGTACTAGTGTTTCCAAGACCTGCTAGGAGGTGAAGCTAGGAGGTGGGTATAGGAAAGGAGTTTGGGAGGCGGCATAGACTATGGAGGCTGCAGTAGCTGATGCCTCGATGTCGTTACTGCTTGAGTTTGTGTCCTGACTAACCTTGATGCTTGATGTGGACATCATGCACACCAGGGCCCCTGTGGCATCAAGCGATACCTCAGGGATAATAGGAGGATCTCCTAGGAATGAGCCTAGGACGGACGACAGTTTGAATTGGCTCGAGCCATATTCTTGATACCGTACAAGACCATTAGTGGCCATGTCTACATAGGGTAGAACCATATCTGTGTTGGTCAAAGGATGCTTTTCAGTGTCCGTCAGTTGGTCTACTATAATGATTTGATCCTCGTGGGGGAACATCATGATGCGAAAAACGGAGGATGCTATGGCAGACATGAAATACATGTAACTTCGCCCAAGGAGTATATTGTAATCCAAGTGAGCATCCAAGACTTTGATGTCTATGTGGACCATTTTTCCTGGCTAAGCAGACTGGTACATTTTGGAAGAGATCGATGGGGGTCGAGGGACTACTGTCGTATGCTCTGAGAGTGATGATAGAAGGTTGAGTTATGGGGCTCCTAACTTCTGCCATACATTCTTTGACATGATGCATGTGGATGCACCCTCGTTAATGACACATCAGTGAATAGTGATGTTCTATACCGATATTGGTATCTGGAAGGCGACCATGGAGGGAAGCCTAGGGGTGGCTTTGTCTAAATCAAAAGTCATCATGCGCATTTTGGCAGGGTCGATGGTGCCTAAGGCGGAAAGTAGGGCTTTCCGCTACTTTTGGCACAACTGCAGTACCTCCAATGTAGACATAGCAGTAGGTGATTGGGCTAAATCATCTACGATGCTGTAATTGTGGGCTGCTTTAGAGTAGTTACCTGCTCACCTATTAGGCCCTTTAACCATTTTTGGCAATGGTTCCAAAGGAGTCTTTCGAATGGTCAAAGGTGCAGTCGGCGCTCTCGTACTAGCCCCTAACGTACTGGTGTCTGGTGGGGTGTCTTAGCTATGATTCTAGTTTTGGAAAAACATTTCTTCACCAGCCATGTAAATTTCATGGCTATTTTTCTCGGAATTGTTGGGGTTTTGATACTGAGTGCTGATCGTTCCTTGATGGGGGAAGGGTTCTTGCATAACTACAGTTATCTGGGAAGATCCTACTTGTCCTCGGTTACTCTAAAGCTTTTTAAGCTTAGGTATTTCGGGATAGTGGTGAGTATAATGGTCGTACTCACCACATATCAAACAAGAATGGTTTGTTTATAGATTTGGATGATTACCTTGATTTTTGGCATTGCTTGGCTCCTGGTTCTGGTTCTGGTTGGAGTTATTTCCTGGCCAAGGCCGTGGTGGGTGCTATTGGTTGTGGCCCCCATGTCTAGGTTTCCCTTTGAGTTTGTTTTTTACCTTTCTTTTGACCACATTAGGAGGGTAATTCTCTTGATCATACTGGTGTGGTTGATTTTGGGATGGCTGCATAAAGTTTGCTTGTGCATTGTTTTGCGTTGGTGGGTTATGTGCTTGGGACTGAGCATACTGTTGTCCTATGTTTGCACCTGGCCATTGGGGGGGAGTTATTCTCTCAGTTTTTCTTCCTGCATACTGGGTCCCCCTAGCTGGAGGGTAAGGTCCTCCTTGGTGATATGCTGGCGCCCTATTAGTCAAATTTTGTTGCTACATATGATGACTTTGAAATCCGGGTTGAGACGTGTTCTGGGTAGACCCATGTGCGTAACCAGGATTCTGACTGCTGCTACCTAGGTACCCTTGGGTAATTGACCCAATAAGTCCATTTGCAGATTTTGATGCAACTGGAAATCCTTGATTAGATTGCAAGTGAGGGGCGTTAGGCAAGATATTATGTATGTATCCTAATTGCGTATAGATCATTTCAAGTTGTTGGGTTTTACTGATTGTGTCCTCTTCGGATGTGGGGTTAAGTTGTGCCACATCCTTTGAAATCTTCGTCGTCAGAGTTTTCAAGAATAAATCTAAAAGGACTCGGTCATCGAGTTGAGCTTTGCATAAGCTACAATGTCGTCTCCATTCATGGAGATGTTCAAAAATATGGGTAGAGGGAGATTGTATGAAATGAGTGAGTAACTCCATTCCCAAATCGTGGTGAATGGGTAGCTGAAAGTATGTGAGGAACGCAGTAGCGAGGGCTCTAAAGGTTCCATGTGAAGCAGGGAGTTTCTTGACGTACCATTTCGCGACCACTCCTGTGAGAGTGCATTGAAACAACCTTAATCAAATAGTATCGTCAATGATGCTATTCAATGAGAACCACAGGTGAAAGGTCATTATATGATTCCCTGGGTCTTTCGCTTTCTTGCCTTTAAACTTTGGTATGTCTGAAGGGAGCTTTGTGGGCATGGGAGGTCAATTGGGGTCATGTGCGATGGGTCATTGGTGAGCTTGGTTAAATCTGGTAGATTTAATGCCGCTAAGAAGGGTGACTAAGAGGTTGACGCCATGGCAACGTGTGAAGACATGAATTTATGGTTAGAATGAGGGTTATTTTGTGACGTAATCGGTTGTGAATTCATCTGGCTTCCCGTATGGGATGCACTCTTCTGCCCCCTAGGTGACGAGGGGGGAGTGATGTGTAGTGTGGTGTTGGGAGACCGACTAGGGTTCCCAACTAAGGTTTCTCCAAGAAAGTAGGAACAAACACTGTGGCAACATTCCGTCTTTGATGCCTAAACGGCGAAAGACCTGGAACCCCTCCCGATAATGGGGGGAGGTCCAAAAGATGCCTGGACCGACGAGGTTCCATTGGAACTGTTTGAGGGTCGTTCAGGTTAGGTTTTGGAAAAAACATTCGAGGGGATTGAGTCTATGATCATGACAATTTTATGGCCACATACATAAGACAAAGAGAAAATAAAATGAATTTTCCTTTAACTGAATCTATGTGAGAAATCAAGAAAAAAATGGTTTTGTTTGTTTGTGCGTGATACTAAAAAAATCCTAGAAGACCTAATAACATCCTCACACTCTCAAAAGTAACTGGGCCTTGAGAGGATTTCTTGTGATTTCTGGCACAATGTCCCGAAAGAACTGGTGACACCCCCAGTCAGCCGAAGAGAATCAACCTAGGTAAGGGTAGAGGGTCTAGTGCTTGCCTACACCGTCACCTATAGGGTAAAGGATGCCCTAGTTTTGGCCACTAAAAACCACCATCCCACATGAGCATTCGAGTATTGGGCTTCTTGGTAGTCAGCTAACAATACCGAGTATCAGCTGGGTCAGGTAGCCCCAACTGATACTACACGCACTGCGCCTAAGCCTAACCCCCTCTGAATTGGGTCTCTACCACGCTTGGGTTTTCTTTTTCGTGGGCTGATAGGTAGATTTTAAAGCTCCCTAAAAATGCAACTTCTATGTTTCAAATGTGAAGCGTGATCAAGGCGGCTTATTGGATGCCTACCCCCTTTATCCTATCTTAAACTATAATTTCTCTTGTGGCCCCTGTTGGGAGAGTTTAGTGAGTTGGTTTAAGTCATTTGTAGGTGGCTTGTTTTTCTTAGAGGGTGAATGTGTGTGAGCGTATGGTGAAAAATATCATAATTTGAAAATATGGATATCGGTGATCCTTTACAAATGTCCCCTAGTTAAACTATGTGACGTTGTTCCTTGCTCAAATAAAAATCATTTGCGGATAATGGGCCGCTTCCAAAACCTCCTAATTAGTATATGTGAGTGACTAAAGGGAGATGGAGAATCAAAAATGTAGAGTGTTCATATGCTTGTCTAGGGTCACCCAATGGTGCAAAGGCAATAGAGATTACTTTCTCTAACTTGCGATTCAATCCTAGTCCCGCAATTTCCTAAATGCAAAAATTGAAATTTAAACTAAACAATTTCTACACTAGCTTATGCATGTGTGGTCATGAGCCACTTACTTGGACTAGTTAAACTAAGTGTGCATACCAGAATTTGCAAAGAACATAAATTGTTCGGAAAGCAATGGTTAATTGGTGCCCTACTTAAACTATGTGAACACTTTTTTGCAAAAAACCAACTTAAATGAAAAATAACTAAATTATTACAAAAAGTAGCAAAAATTAGTTCTTAGAAGCTGTGGGGTATCAACACAGGTGTTGGCAGATACATTAGGGGCTGCCCAACACTCTCACAAGAAGAAAAAATGCAGAAGATAGGGAGAAAAATTCTCTCTGCAAATTGCGTACAAAAACCTCTGACAGGTGTGCTTTCCTGCGTGCAGGTCACCTCTAAATGCACACCCTATGCGCCTGTGTGAAAAAACATCGCACAAAATTCCTGCAAGTAAAAATAAAAATAGGAGCTTCCTTCTTCATTCTATCACTTCAGTGAGTCTAGGGACTGCAAGATGGGTTAGAGGACAGTCAGCTCCACTCCAGCATAGACTAAGGGTCTCCTGCAAAAGATGGCACAACCACATAAACTTGAAACACATCAGTGGAGTCACCAATCCTGTTGTGGTGGATTCAACACACGGGTGTACAAAATTGCACGCGTTTAGAGAATGTGGTCTTTTCTCTAAACCATAAGTAACAGGCAGTATCTGGGGGGAGCTCAGAAGTATAAGACTTAAATGAAGTAATACACTAAATTATGCTCTATTAAAAAAATAAAACTAAAAACACAAAAAGGAAGCTATAGAGAGTTCCAAACATTAACAAGGTAAACAACAACTCGATTGCCTTCTTCTTATTGAATGCCTGGAATGAAAACAAATCTTACC
This sequence comes from Pinus albicaulis, assembly GCA_034641835.2. Classification (NCBI taxonomy): domain Eukaryota; kingdom Viridiplantae; phylum Streptophyta; class Pinopsida; order Pinales; family Pinaceae; genus Pinus; species Pinus albicaulis. The sequence goes on from JAXQQM020064152.1 coordinate 393,639, forward strand.
CACTTACCAAAGGGCCTAGGCAGTGGCTCTAGGACCCGATGCAAGGATGTTTGTCCTTCAAGTTTTTCCTTCTGACGTAGTCTAACTCTCTCTCTTTGCTGCAATGGGCTAATATTGTTGGGTGGCCAACAATCGAGTCCTCTTCTTCAGCTCCTTCTCCTTGCGTCACACAAGACACTGTTTTTTCTTGGGAAACTTTGGCCAGCATAACCTTGTGATCACACATTGTTCATCTTTTTTTGGGTTTATATAGGTGAGATTTCAAACCTCCTTCCCTCCCTTGGTACATGATGGATGGTGACCCAAGGGAGGGGCATTATTCCATTGTGTGCTGAAATATGCTTTTGTGTGCTCACACAATGCCTAAGGAGGCACTGGTGCTGTTCTTAGGTGGCTTTCACATAAGGAGAAATTGTCCTTTGCTTACTTGTGGTCCCAGAAAGAGAATTTTTTCCACTTCTAGGAATGCACGCTTATTGGGCTCCAGTGCGTGCAAAAGGCACTTTTTTCGAAGGGAAAAGCGCGCATTTGAGCGTTTGTGACTAGTTCAAATTTGATGTTCTCAAAACCTTAGAGATTTTAAATACTTTTTGATTCCATAATGTATCCCAGTCCTGTAAATCCTTAGGCTCGACATTAATTGATGTCGTTTTCTGCTGTATGTTTTTCCAGTGTTAACAGATAGTAACCAATAATAATGGATGTTGTTGATTCATTACACTTAAGATTTGTGTAATTTCCTAATCATTGCAGCTTAGATACCAGTTTCATTTATTTATTGATAATACTAGTCTTTTCATATGAACTCAACATGCTTTGTTTGCCCTAACTTATCTATATTATATATAGAAGTATTATTCCTGATGTCGTATTAGTTTTATAGGAGTCAACAAGTATTATTCCTGATGTCATGGGTTTTACATATGTGCTATCTTAATGAGGTTGAGACAGAGGTGGAAGAAATCTCTATTCAGTCTTGAAAGTGGCATCACTCTACAGGGTGTGTCTCTCAATTCTGTAGTCAATGTGATGCAGATGTACTTTAGTCCACTGTAATACTGTTGTCTTCACCCAATTTTTGCATAAAAAAATATAATATCTCTAAATAGTGAGTCTTCCTGAGTATTTATACCACCTATCTCCTTAGTAAACCACAACAGTAAACTGAAAAACAATCTGTTCAATACTGGTCTATCCTAGATGAAAATGCAGCGATAAAAATATTGTTGGTGAAAACGTAGCGTGTAAACTGTGTCAACTGGAAATATTAATTCTAATTAGGATTATTGTCTCCATCAAGGTACCAGCATTAGCCTTTGTTCCCAAAACCTTTAGATCTCCAAAATGTAGATTGTTTAGGAGTAGTCAGATGAATGGTGATGTAAAATAAGCCACTACATTCCTTTGTTATATACTTGGAAAAAATCTCGATTTAGTATGTGATGTAGATCTACATCAGTCCACTGTAATACTGTTGTCTTCACCCATTTTTTGCATAAAAAAAAAATATAATTTCTCTAAATAGTGAGTCTTCCTGCATATTTAGATCTATTATCTCCTCAAAAAACCACAACAATAAACTGGAAAACAAAACAATCTCCTTTACTTCATGGACAAACTTCATTAATTGCTTACTTGCTTTAATATTCTCATGAGACCTAAAACTTGGATTGGAGTTTGTTGGATGGCTAGGAGCTACTTGGAGGCAAGTAAATAAGTCATAGAATTTGTAACCAATATCAAGGATAGTAACCAATAAGCATTGATGTTGTTTATTCATTACACTTAAGATCTGTGTAATTTCCTAATCATTGCAGCTTAGATAACAGTTTCATTTATTTATCGATAATACTGGTCTTGTCATATGAACTCAACATGCTTTGTTTGCCATAGCTTATCTATATTAGATCTATGTAATTTCCTAATCATTGCATATTAGATACCAGTTTCATTTATTTATTGGTAATATTGGTCCCGTCATATGAAATCATCATGCTTTGTTTTCCCTAGATTATCTATATTATAGATAGAAGTATTATTTCTGATGTCTATCAATTCTATAGGAGTCAAATAGTATTATTCTTGATGTCATGATCTTTATAGATGTGCTAAATTAATGAGGTCGAGACGAAGGTGGAAAAAATCTCTATTTAGTTTTGAGAGTAGCATCACTCTACAATGTGTGTCTCTCAATCCTGTACTCAATGTGATTCAGATCTACATCAATCCATTGTAATACTGCTATCTTCACCCAATTTTTGCATAGAAAAAATATAATATCTCTAAACAGTGAGTCTCCCTGCATATTTAGACCACCTATCTCCTCAGCAAACTAGAACAGTAAACTAGAAAACAATCTCTGGTCAATACTTCTCTACCCTAGATGAAAACATAGCTTGTAAACTGGAAATATTAATGCTAAGTACGATTATTGTCTCCATCAAGGTACCAAAATTATCCTTTGCTTCAATAATCTTTGTTACCGGTGTTCTTACATTACACGTCCTATCATTTATGCTCTGAAAATCCACTAAAAGTACTTTGTCCTCGGTAAACTGTGTTTGTGTAGCGTGGGCTTATTGAAGATTTCCATAATTGAGCTTGATTGAATTGGGATAATGTAAGTAATTTATTTTTGGTTAATACAGTGAAATATTATTTTAGAAATATATTTAATATTTTGAAAATTTTATTGAGTACTTAGATTATGTAAAAAAATTTCAGGCCTTTTTCTTTTTAGAAGACTTGGAAATGCATTGAGATTAATATTGATCTGATATTTTTTGAGATATATATTTATATTGATTACCTAATTTTTAAATTGGTAACATACTTATGCACACAACAGCTCCATGCACACGTTTTAAGGCATTTTCTATTGTTTTTGGAACCATGTACATGTCATTTCTCCCATTTCTCCCATAAACTCAAGGCAAAATTTATGGATAATCATGTACATGTCATTTCTCCCATAAGGCATTTTCTATTTTTTTTGGAACCATGTACATGTCATTTCTATGCCATTTCTCTCAATTTAAGGCAAATTTTAAGGATAATCATGTATATGTCATTTCTTCCATAAGATCAAGGAAAATTTTAAGGATAACCATGTACATGTCATTTCTCCCATAAACATTAAGACATTTCTTTCATAAACTCAAGTCAAACTTTAAGAATAACCATGTATATTTTCATTTCTGTGTGTAGGATAATTGCCTTCACACAACTTTCACATGCACACAACAACTCCACTAGACATACATCTGCACCAGACATACATGCATACAAGCATATATTAAACATTAGTCTACATCCATATTGTATTACCTATCATTATATTTTCATTTCTAGCAGCATATTTATTTCTCCCATAAACTTTAAGGCAAACCATGTACATACATGTAATTTCTCCCATTTCTCCCATAAACTCAAGGCAAACTTTAACGATAACCATGTACATGTCATTTATAGCATTTGATAGTGTTTTTGAAACCATTTACATGTCATTTCTATGTCATTTCTCCGATAAAAGTTAAGTAAAACCATGTACATGTGTCATTTATCCCATACATGTGTCATTTTTCCTATAAACTTTAAGGCATTTCATTTCTATGTCATTTATCTATCATTTCTATGCCATTTCTCCCATAAACTATAAGGAAAACTTTAAGGCAAACCATGTACATGTCATTTCTCCCTTAAACTATAGGCAATGAAAAATTTAAGGCATGTCATTTCTAGATGTGATTTCTCCCATAAACTTTAAGGAAAACCATGCACATGTCATTTCTCCCACAAAATCAAGGCTTTCTCCCATAAACTCAAGGCAAAATTCAAGGCCTTAAAACCTTGGTGAGAACCTAAAGTGGTTGAACTTCCATAGGATTTGAATCACTCTGTTGAGTGTTAACTTCTACAAGTTCTAAAGGTAGAGTCTATAAAGGGCCAGGTAGCCTCTAGATCTCATCCTTTCTCAAAGATGACATATCCAGTAAATTCCCCTATAGTCAATATCTAGAAGAGATCTAAATAGAAGTTCTTCATTGTAATATCCATTTCTATACATGTCATTTCTCCGATAAAATTTAAGGCATTTGCTAGTGTTTTTGGAACCATGTACATGTCATTTCTATGTCATTTCTTCCATAAAATTTAAGGCAAACCATATGCATACATGTCATTTCTCCCATTTCTCCCATAAACTTTGGGAAAACTTTAAGGATAACCATGTACATGTCATTTCTAGAATTTTCTAGTGTTTTTGGAACCATGTACATGTAATTTCTCCCATAAAATTTAAGGCAAACCATGTACATGTGTCATTTCTCCCATACATGTGTCATTGCTCCCATAAACTTTAAGGAAAACTTTAAAGCATGTTATTTCTATGTCATTTATTTGTCATTGCTATGTCATTTTTCCCATAAACTATAAGGAAAACTTTAAGGCAAACCATGTACATGTCATTTCTCCATTAAACTCTAGGCAAGGAAAAATTTATGGCATGTCATTTCTAGATGTGATTTCTACCATAAGCTTTAAGTAAAACTTTAAGGTAAATGATTTACATGCCATTTTTCCCATTTATTTGCAATAAATGTCAATTTAATATATTTTATTAAATTTGATTTTTTAGGGATAAAAAATCCCACTAAATATGGTTGAAAAATGGACATTATGCATAGATGTTTCTTGCTATCCCAATCCACGGAAAGAAGTGATTACATATGTGCTTTGCAGTATTGTGACTAACAAGGTCCTCCAAAGGAAAATGAATATACTGGGAAGAACAAAAAACAATGAGGCATATTATATTGCATTGATAGAAGGCTTGGAAATAGCTAGGGAGTATGGATCAAATGGAATTGTAGTTTTCACCAATTCTGAACTTGTGTGCAACTGGATGAAATACACGTACCAAGTTAAGAAGGAGAGGCTAAAACAACTGCATGGAAAAGAAAACAATATTGTTAGCCAATTTCAATTTTTTATTATAATACATTGTGAAAATGTTAATAAGGTGTCTAGTGATCCATTGTGTGGGTAAATACCAATTCAAGATTCATCTTTCAAAGATGAATTAGTATTATACAGGGCAATGCAGATTCATCTCTCAAAGATGAATTAGTGTTGAGACACAATCTTTCAAAATTTATTGATGGGCACTATAACATATCTTTTATATGTGTGTGTTTTTTACTTATAAATGCGTCATTTTTAATGATCATGTGTTTTTTTCAATTATATACAAAGTGTGCTCCTACCATGTAAAGCGCAACTTGGTGAACTTCAAATTTTTATAAAATAAAAATCTGAGGACTTCAATAAATTTTTGTTTAAATTGAGTTTCACACATCAATTAGTGCTTTGAAAGTTGTGTTTTACATAATTTGTGTACTAAATTACATTAATTTTTTAAAATATTTTGAATTTATTTTAAATAGTAATTTAAAAATAATTGTAAATGTCCACTATAGATATATCCATATATATCATGGAGGATGAAAGGAGAAGATCAATAGAATCTCGTGCCTCTACAAGAGAGGGGGGTCCTAGATCAAGGGATGTTCATGGTATTTATATAATCTTATCTCCATACACACATGTGTGTACATGTGTGTATACATGTCGAATTAATTTTTTTTATTGACTATATATATAATTTTATCCCCATGTACATACATGTATACATATGGAATTGATTTTTTATAAATTTTGCGAGTTAAATTAGTTTTTAATAAGTTTTATTTTTTATTTTTTAGGAGCTAGGAGGAAAAGGGTGTATACTCCATCAAAGGAGCATGGCCATGGTTCACGCAATTGTGGTATGGTTCACACAATTTAATCAATCATATGTACATGTATTTATATGTATGAATGCATTTTTTAATTGATTATAAATTCATTTTTTTTATGAAGCTTTCCTCTTGTCACGTGAGTTTGGTGGTGGTACACATTCCCCTAGAGGTACAACAATAGGTGGTGGAAAATTACGTGAGGGTGGTGATATGCATTCCCCCAGAGGTCAATCAATGGATGGTTGTGTTGGTTCTCAACCAATCAATAGTCGTTCTGTTTCTCAATAGTCTCAGGGTGGGCATGCTGTTGGAAAACCATATCGAGGCCAACCATATCAATATGGCCATCAATTTGAATATTATTTTCATTCAATTTTTACAAATTTGTTTACATGTATTTTTATTTATACAAAATTTTATATATGGATGCAAAGGGTGAAAATTTTGCTCCAAAAAGACGTAGGACAAAACACGTTATTCAAGAATAAGGTTGTACACCAACCACGACTTATCCATCTGAAATTTATTATATATCTTGGGAATCAAACATGCAGCAATGCACGTTACAAAGGTTTCAACATCTTCATTAAAAATTGAAGCAAGATCTTGTGTCTTTTAAACTCCCTGCTGAGAGTCGAGAAATCTTGGAAATAGTTACTCATTCTTTAGGCGAGCTAGTAGATGTGTACCTAAGGCTTGGGCCAACCACTGATACTTTTGTAGAAGTGATGAGAAAAATAAAGGAAACAATGCTAGGTCTCAATACATGGGAGGTTGTTAAACAAATAGTTACAACAGAAATGGCCAAATCTATGTTTAATTTCGAAGAAGGGATGAAAAGAAAGATGCTAAAGGTGCAATATTTCAAGCACCCTGATATAGTTGGCCATTTTTATGATAGGCATGTTGCTGCCTATGGAAGAATTCTATGGAATGATGAGGTTCCATTTTATTTTGCAAAATTATTTTTGGGAATGAAACCAAATTATAATGACCTTCTCTTTGAATTTTTCGGTCCTACGAAAGGTCGATTATGTGACCGTAGGGGCACTAAGCATGATGCTGAGTTGCCTCGCCTTGAGCCACCATTGGTTAGTCGACCTCTTCATGTCGAAACTTTATGGTCAAATATGGATGCCACTTCTCAAATTAGTTGAGAAGCAAGGGATGCCATCATTGAAAATGTTTAGAGTGGACTGGGTGGAGTTGATGTTTGTCTGAATTGAAAAAGAGCACGAGAGAATGCAAATGTTAATTTTGTGTATCATACATATGAAGAGATAGACAACATGAGTGTTGAAGATCTCAGAACATATGCAAATAATTGTCACAATGGTTGACATGACCTAATTATTCATGAGCAAGAGGGTATGGGATCGGTATGTGTAAATGGTTAGGGTGATCATTTTAACACATGTACAATTTGTAATAAATACATATATACATACATTTATTTGTTTACATTAATCTAACAAATATGTATCATATATGTTAACACCATTTTCAGTTCTCAGGCTTGATGAATGAAGATATTAATATCATGGTCGAAGCCTCTGGTTCATACAATCAAGATGGGTCTCACCATCAATCACACAATCAAGATGGTTCTCACCATCAAGATGATATGTTGGCACATGTTAGTTTATTTTAAGTGAACGTGATGATGCACAATTATTTTTTATCTATTATTATATATATTGAAACATGATGACATATTTTTAAAATAAATAATTACGCACACATGTACATGTATATATAATTAAATGTTAACAGATTTTGATTCCATCCGATGTTTTTGGGATGGAGGTACCTTCTTCTTCCTTGGGAGATGTGCTAAATCCACCTTCACAAGTATGAAATTTTTTTCACTTAAATATGTTTTTAAGTTACATATTGTAACTCAAAAGTTCCATTAAAAAATGAGATCTAGATCTTGAGTTATTTACAGTTTTAAATTTTTTGAATTTTAGGTTTATGGAGATTTTCTTTCGGAGCCACCCTTAGGAGATGTGCCCAATCCACCATCACAAGTATTCAATTGTTCACTTAAATATGTTTTAGTTATAAGTTATAAATTGAAGTTCAAAAGTTTTATTATAAATTGAGATCTAGATCTTGAGTTATTTTATACTTTTAATTTTTTTGAATTTTAGGTTTTTGGAGATGATTTCCCTTCTCCACGGACTCTAGTGATGGAGTGTATGATAGAGATAGGAACAACCACACCATTTGAACAAGTTGTCTAACTTTTTTTTTAATATTATTGAAAATTAGTTTATATGCATTTTCATTTGAAATTTTTTAATATATATATATATATATATATATATATATATATATATATATATATATATATATATATATATATATATATATTGTACAGCTTTATCGTGGAGGAATTTTTAATGGACGAGCAAAAAAACACAATGGAGAGGAACCACATGAGGTATTGCATGATTCGTTTTTTTCATTTTGTTTTTTTACATGGAGTTCTATATTCTCATTCAATTTTAAAACATTAAATTTTAATGTTTGTACACATTGTGTACAAACCTTCCCATTATTCACAGATAGCACGAGATCAAGACTTTACTAGCAGAGATCCATCTGATCCATCTCAGAGTTTGATGGATGATGCACATGTGTGCAACATTATATTTGATAGATCTAGTCTTAAATTTAATTTTTTATATAGTCTTATCTATGCAAATCATATTTACTTTTCTATATAACTTGATACTTGTAACACTATACATTGAACTATATATATATATATATATATATATATATATATATATATATATATATATATATATATATATATATATATATATATATATATATAGACTTTTATTGTTCGTTTGAGATACAAATTTTGGACATATTTTACTGTTTGGATATATTTTTAAACTACATTTACTTTTATCAAGATTGATTTTAAATTGTGGATAGTTACATTTGGCATGTGATCACATGTTGCGATATATAATGTTTTGTTTTTAAAACTCAAGTTGTCATTTTACTTTTTAAATATAAAATGAATCTATATGGAGATTTAAAATTACAAAACACATGTATATGTGTATATTTTGGATGGTTGAACTACATTTGGCATGTGATCACATGTTGTGATATAATGTTTTTTTTTTTAAACTCAAGTTGTCATTTTATTTGTTAAATATAAAATTCAAATCTAGATGGAAAATTCAAATTACAAAACACGTGTATATTTTGGATAGTTCAAATACATTTGGCATGTGATCTCATGTTGTGAAATAATGTTTTGTTTTTAAATTGGATAGTTCAACTACATTTGGCATGTGATCTCATGTTGTGATATAATGTTTTGTTTTTAAAAATCAAGTTGTCATTCTATTTGTTAAATATAAAATGAATCTCTAGATGGAAATTTGAAATTACATTTTCACAATGTGTATATTTTGGATGGTTGAACTACATTTGGCATGTGATTGTGATATAATGTTTTGTTTTTAAAAAATGTCATTTTATAAACTTTAAATATAAAATGAAGCTCTCTAGATGGAAATTTCAAATTACAAACCATGTACATACATGTGTATATTTTGGATAGTTGAACTACATTTGGTATGTAATCACATGTTGTGACATAATGTTTTGTTTTACACTATAATGTTTTGTTTTTAAAATTCAAGTTGTCATTTTATTTGTTAAATATAAAATGAATCTCTACATGGAAATTTCAAATTAAATTTTCACAATGTGTATATTTATTTTGGATGGTTGAACTACATTTGGCATGTGATTGTGATATAATGGTTTTTTTTTTAAAAAGTTGTCGATTTATAAACTTGTTAAAATACAAAATGAATCTCTCTAGATGGAAATTTCAAATTACAAACCATGTCTACATGTGTATATTTTGGATATTTGAACTACATTTGGCATGTGATCACATGTTGTGATATAACTTTTTGCTTTTAAAACTCAAGTTGTCACTATATTTGTTAAATATAAAATGAATTTGGCATTATATTTGTTAAATATAAAATGAATCTAGATGGAAATTTCAAAATTACAATTTACACATAAATGTGTATATTTGGATAGTTGAACTACATTTGGCATGTGCTCACATGTTGTGATATAATGTTTTGTTCTCAAGTTGTCATTTTATTTGTTAAATATAAAATGAACCTAGATGGAAATTTAAAATTACGTTTAAGACATACGTACATTGGCATGTATGTTATGCATTTGAACATGTGTGTGAATGTTATATATAATTTTAGGATGTACATCTATTATTTTAAGTACAATACATATCGATGCTTTAAAATCTAAAAAAATCATAAAATGTACAAGTCAGAAGCCATACCATGGCCCCGCGCCAGCATTAGAAGCCCATTAGAGGAAGCTACAGAGGTACGTTTTTGGGCCATTCTCACCGTGGCAACGACTAATGATTGGAATCTACTAAGGGATTTGTATTTGATAGCCATGAGGTGCTGGCACCTCAAGCATTTGATAACATTCATTGGCAATATGTTTTTCCTCTAGAGAAGCCCAAGGGTAGAAGAGGCATGAAATCCACTATTCCACAATATGTGTAGCCTTTACCTAGGAAAACAAACCTGCTTCCAGGTTATGAGCCCTTGATGGAGGAGATAGGCACTTGGGTTATGGAATCATATGGTGTTTGGACCAACGATTACAATGTGGAGTACCCAGTTGCTCCCATCATCCATGCGACCCCTCCGAAGCCTCCTCAAATGCCCATAGCTGAGGAGGAAGCCATTGCCAGAGAATATAGGTGCCTGATAGAGGAAGTGGACCAGGCGACGGACGAAGATGAATGAACTTCATGATTGTCACCTTAGGATATACTTCAACTCTTTAGTTTTTATATGGGCCACTAAATATTTTGTATTACAAGACTGGATGACACTCTTAAGGGGTTGGTTTCCTCCTTTGAGGTAGCTCCAAACTTAGTTTATTTTGAACACTACCAAGGAAGGGATAGGCTAACCACTGCTTGCCATCTTAGCCCATTGCCTCTGTACAATTTTTCATGATTTTAATATAGTTTAGCCCAAGTTACAAACAAAAAAAAAGTTCACATGAATATATGTACATACAAATGATTGAATTACATGTTTGAATATATGTTAAAATGATTGAAGTACAATACATATTGATGTATATATCTAAAAAAAACCATAAAATTCTAGATGTTCTTAGATGTGTCAAACAATCATAAAATTTTAAAATTGCATTAGAACATATATATCCAGTACAAAACATTTTTCATTAATGCACATAGAAAAGCTAATTTCAGTTGATAGTAAACTAGAAATTACAAAACACGTACCACACATTTTTCTTTCAAGAATGAATATTATAATTCACTTTTAATAAAAACATGTCTAAAACAAAATCGTGCAACTTCAAATTTGCATTATATCAACTATACTAGATACGCAGATATGTACATTTTGCAATAATGACATTATGAAAAATTGTACCAGAGAATATATGAAATATTTTAGACCAGATAATATAGACATATGTATGTGTACATGTGTATAAATTACTCGTGTACATGTACCAAAACAATGTACATGTGAAAACACTTGTACATATAACATAAAAAGGCAGTTCAATTTTTAGTTGTGTTCTGGAATTTATAAAAGATGAATCCAAAGAGAAGAAATTTTTGGGCAGTTCAATCAAAAAAATTCCAATTGAATTCCATATTCAATGATCCGTTCATGATCGGCTTTTGACATCTTTCATTTTTTTCTTTGATTGAACTTCTATCAACTTTATGTGTTTTGCACACACCAAGTGACTATCATTGACAACTTATGACATCAGGTTCATAGTATTGAAAGTGAACAAAATCCCCACTTTGATTAGTTTGTTTGAAAAAATAAACTTTCAATATAATAGACCCTCTGTCATATGTAAACCTGTGATCATCATAGTTTTCTAATAATTCCATCTTTCGCTCAGTGCAATGCATCAAATAATACTTCACATTTTCATCGTTCATAATAGGTGCAACTACAACAAAAACATCTCCTGCACAATAGAACAAACTTATGTATTTAAATTTAGATCATAATTAACATGAAAAATTAACTTTAAAATTAACATGTGTACTTGATTTTATTATCTATTTCTAGATCTCTATCATTTGAAAGTAATTGAAATGTTACCTTCTCTAACAATATCAAAAACTCGATCACCATAAGATGATATTGTAGTCCCCTCTGATTGCATTCCTTCAAAGCTTGCAACAGACATTTTCCCCTTTGTATTTAGTTCTATATATTGCCAATATTTTACATACATTTTGTTTTCACGAACATCGTTGGATTCTACGTTGTCTATGAAAACATGAAAAAAACAAGAATATTTTCTTTTATCCAATACAAACACATTTGTGGAAAACTTTGTTTTAATTGAATGAAATTTTCGATTCCCATTTATTGTTTCAATGTCATCTCCAATCAATCTATCTACATATTGAACCCAAATATTCCAAAAAACCTATATGGAAAATTCAAAGAAGAATATAAATATGATATAAAAATCCCATCAAAGATAGTCATTGTGACAAAAATACTGTTTAAAATTAGGAATCCAATAAAAATTAAAATGAATGTAACTTTGTATTTCCCTTGATCGGTTATTCTCATGGCTTAGTGAAATGATGCACCGTTGAATAACTTGTTCAGCTAAGACAATTTGGTTTGCAGAGTGGTCCATTTGATATTTTCGAAGTCCTCATTTTATGCATGCCCCTGCACTGTAATGTTCTCCTTTTCCATGACCAGTCTCAAAGAAATTCCAACAATGTTTAATGCAGGTTTTCAAATGAAGACGACACAACCAAAAGAATGATCATGAATATTTGAATTGACTTGCGCATCCATCTAACCATATCCAATGTTCATTGAATTTTATTCCATGACTTTTTGAGGAGTTATAAATATTTTCAAAATAGTGTTGTACAGAATATGTATCATGTGTACAATTGTCACTGAGATAAAAGTGATATTCTTTAATAACATGCCGATTTTCACTAGCGCTTTCTACATGATCAACATTTTATTCAGCATGTCTATATAGAGTATGGACAAGCATGGAGAATTGGTCAAAATGATAGTATTCACTATGAATTTCTTTTTGTGGAACAAATGTGTAGTTTTCTGCAAAAACAACTGCTGACAAAATAGTTCCTGGTGGAAAAAATTCATGGGAGTTTTTGAATTGCAAGTCCTGCCATTGAGCTCTACGGGAATGTTTGGTGTATTTATAAATTTTTGGCTCAAACTTTCTAAAAAAATCTATCGCAAAAAATTCTTCTTCTTGTAAATCAATTCTTTTAGCACTTAAACATTGAATCGATGTGTGGAGATATTCATATCTCTTCCATTTCACTTTCATGTTGGAAAATGATTGATGATTTATATCAGTACGATATTTGTTTTGAAATTTAGTCAAATTTCCATAATCATCACATTTTTTACCACCAACACATGCCTTTTGGTAAAATAATTCATGGCTTTCTCTTCCACATATAATTTGAGATATGAAATCATGGACAGTGGAAGGAGGAGGTGAATCTTTCCAAAATGTTTTACTGAAATTAAGGAATGTGTCATAATATAACTGAAATTACACATGATAACGAAAAAACAAGTGTCGTGTACAGTGATAGGTTTTACATACCATGGTTTTTATTGCACAAAAGCACTTATTGAGACATCAATTTCAAGATTCTCTTCTTTGAACTTGTTGAAAAACTCTATCTGAGTGGTGTCCAAGAAATTTTTTGGATGTTCTTCGTACTAATTTCATGCTATTCTTCTTCGCATCACATCCCTTGCTTTTGGTGAAACACATGAATTTTTCATCCAATATTCATATATTATTTTTTAAACATTTTCTCCAAGTCTATCTTTGTATGATTGCCTACAAATAGTTGTCCAACAAACGATTTCATCATTTACATCTATTTGTAACTGAAATTTTCGATGTTTGTAAAACAATTTTCATGAGGTTCCTAATACTCGTGCTATAGATTTTACGAAGCGATTCTCTTTAGTAATTGATGAAACCACTACCATATGTATTGCTCTACATGCATCTGAAACATTTTTCTTTCTAGATTTTCTAATTGAATTTAGAGCATTATTTTTATTTTGTATCACATTTTCCTTCATTTTTTTTTTTTATATATTTTTTTGATTTTTGAATACCTAATAAAGTCGTAGCTTCTTTTAATTTCCTTGATGTTAAGAGACTTTTAAACAATTGGGCTTGAACTGCCAAAGTTTCATTTTTGAAAAACGAATCAATAATGCGATAAACAAGATATCGTATAACATGGTCCACTTTTTTATCTCCATATGTGTGAAAGTCAAAATTTTCTAACATCTCATCATTGATATTGATTTCATCTGTACATATTAGAATTAAGTATACATAATAAGTTTAAATATTCAATAAATAGCTAAATTAAAAAATATATATAATTTAAATAATATACATGTGTTCAACACACACACACACACATATACATACCTGGTGATTCAATTTCTTCACTTGAGTTTATTTCAACATTTTCACCATCTTCAATCATTGGTTCAATATCTCTTTCACTTTCTCTTTCAAAATTTTGTATCTCATCATCAATTTTTTGAGGAATATCTCTCTCTGTTTACATTGCAAAATATTTTTCAAATTAGTTCATCAAATAAAAATTAAGTTTCACAATTTACACTAGGAAAATTTTAGATATCAAATTTATAATATTTACATTTACATACCTTCTTCAACTTCTAGTTGAGACTGATTTTCCCTTTCAAAATTTGAGCATTATTCTCTTTTTTTTGTGATATTCTCTTCCCTGTTCTCTACGCTCCTCAGGGTCTCTTTTTTGATCATATTTTCTCTTGCAATTCCCTCGATTTTCCATGATTATTGAGTATGTAGCTCAAAAATTTTCCTTCAAAAATTTAGACAAAATCTCAATTAAAAAAATCATCACAAAAGATTTAATTAAAAAAACTCATTTTAAAATTTTGCACAAAAGACATACTTCAATCCAAAACACTTACTTTAAAAAATCCGAGAAAAAAATGTCTTCTAAAAATTAAATGAAGCTCAAAATATTTCTTTCCAAGTCCTACAAAAAAAATTCATCTAAAAAGTTAAACAAAAACTCATAAAAAAATCGTTATAAAATATTTACTTCAACCCAAAACACATACTCTAAAAAATGTCACTTCAAAAAATACCTCCAAAAAATGTCCATTGAAAATTAAGCCCAACCTCTTAAAAAATTTCCTTTGAAAATTAAGTCCAAAAACCTCTAAAAAATGTCTCTAAAAACAAAGTTCCTCCAAACAATGTCCTTTGAAAATTAAGCCAAAAAATCCTCTTAAAAATATCACTTTAAAAAATACCTCCAAAAAATGTCCTTTGAATATTAAGCCTAAAAAGAGTCCTTTGGAAATTAAGCCCAAAAAAAGTCCAAAAAAAGTCTTTTGAAGATTAAGCCCAAAAACCTCTAGAAACAAAATACCTCCAAAAAAATGTCCTTTGAAAGTTAAGCCCAAAAAGAATCTAAAAAAATATCACATACCTCCAAAAAATGTCCTTTGAATATTAAGCCAAAAAGGGTCCTTTGAAAATTAAACCCAAAAAGAAGTCCTTTGCAAAATCAGCCCAAATCAAGAAATGTGCGAAATTATGCGAAAATAATGATTTCGTTTACACCTATTTATATAGCAACAATTTTTTTTTTTTGGAGGGGCTTCATTGACTTTTTTGACTGACGTAAAGTCGATTAAAAGTTCGGCCAAGATTTTGTAAAAACTTCGGCCGAAATTTTGTGTCGTTAGAATTGATAGGCCATTGGGACAAAAAACAATTCAGCCAAACTTTTTAAAATTTCAGCCGAAATAACACGTCTGCAATTACGCAACAGCTCGGCTTTGCACACATTTCTTCAACTTTGGACTGGTTAATCTCCATGAAAATTTATGAATTAACTCTCAGAACCAAGACAAGCATTTGTAGAATTTAATCTACTTTAAGGAAATATAAATTTTATGTAATTTCATAAATATTTACTAATTTTAATTAATTTTTTAATAAAATGGGTGCAAACAATTTCTGAAGGAAAATATGATTGAGTGAAATCAATATTTTGTATCTTCCAAAATACACTGTAATTTTTTTTAACATATTATGGTGCATTACATTGGTCCGTCGTCTATAATGGGTATTTTTTAGATTTTAATTTATAACTTATATGTTGAGAAATTTTTTGGGAGATAAAACATATTCAAAATATGAAGTTTTTTCATATTGGATCAGTTCAAAAAATTCTAATAATTATGATATGCATCAGTTCGTTTCGTGAATATAACGAAACTGAAGTAGACTCTGTCTAGATTGTTGTAACACATTTTGTTTCTCAAAAACACAAAGTTTTCAAAGAATACACCAACGCCTTTGAACATGAATTTTTATGAATCCTTTGATTGTTAAAGAACACACTCTCAAAGAAATGTTAAGTTGACATATCAAATGTGTATAAAAAAATCCAAAAAATAAGTAATAGAAAGCTAATAAAATTTCTGACAACTTTTATTTTTATCGTTTCTAAAAAAAATTGTTTTGGCTTGCAAAAAGTTGAAGAACAGAAAAAAAATGATATTTTTTTTCCAAAAATCGGAAAAAAGTGTAACCCAACTTCACATTTTCATAGAATTTCTCTTTTAAGTTTTATTTTGTTTTAATTGAAAATCACAAGTTTTTCAACATGCTATTATATTTTACCCATTTTTAAATTAGTTATTTTACCTATTTTCAATACTAATCTAATGTGTAGTATAATTAATAAACCAAAATGATTTTTTCACATTGCTTTTGGTTAAGTTTAACTAAAATTTGGTCAAGATATTTAAAAGCTGTAGTTTAAGTTTTTCACATTGCTTTTGGTTAATTTTAACTAAAATCTGGTAAAGTTCTTTAAAATCTTGAGTTTAAGTTGTTTAATACGTAGATTATAGTTTCCCAGGGTTTGAATTTATTTATACATTCAAAAATATATTTTAAACAAAAAAATCATAACCTTGTTCGAAACTGAATCCCAAAATTCCAGTGAAAAATGTCATTTCATCTATAAGTTAAACTCTACCCTAATTTAATATGATTTGCAACTCAAGGTAAATATAAGGCATAACTTAATTTATAAATTTACATTGGAAAAATATTCCTTTTAATTATTATATTGCTAGTTTATATATTTATAAATATTTTTGTTTAAATAGTTTGTGTGGTTTTAAGGAAGTTTCTATATTTTTCTTCTAGTTTTAGACATTTTTTTTCCATGTTTATTTGTTTTTTTGATATAATATCTAATGACTAAAATTTTATCAAAAAAATTATCCTAGAGGTTGAGAAAATTCATAGTTAAAAGAATGTATTCCTTAGAAGAAACTAATTTCCAAACTTGCATATTTGTATTTTCCAAATAATATTTTTTAAAGAATTATGCCATTTAGAATATGGCTCCTATAGGTCATGTCCTTGACACATACAAATATATTTGCATGCCACACATGTCCATTTCCATTTAGGGCATAACTTCTCTCCTTTATGACCTCACTCTACATTTTATTCCTCCCTCTATCGAAAATATGTAAAAATTATGCTTTTCGACAACTTTAATATATAGGGAATCTCCTCAATACTTTCAATGTAATTGACAACCCGAACTTATTGCATTTGTAGGACGGTATCCCCTTATAATTTTTGACATAACATCTATAACTCATTTCATTTTTAATTCATCATACTTCATATAATGCATTAGGAAACAATGCAATTTAACGAGTTTAAGGAAACATAATTTCCATATATGACTATAATTTCCCTATATGACCATAGTCATCTCTAGACATGGTTTAAACAATAAGAAAAAATGCTCAATTATATTTTTTGCATCACTAGTTACAAAATATATAGAAATATCTTAGATTTCATTGCTAGGCACTAGACACTAAATATAAATGGGCACAAATTAATAAGAAGAGTTCATTTTATGCTAAAATACACTTCTATATGATTCCTTCTTAATGTTTAGACCAAGAATAATGTTATTGTATCGTTAAACCACTTTTGGTTGATTTGTCTTTTCATGATCACAATCACTTGCATACATCATAAGAATAAGAAGTCAAAAAGTTGAAATCCCAAATTTTGGGATCTCATAAACACACTATATAACTACTCATTCTTGATCACTGGGTTAGGAATTTGCTATTATTTCTAGCTCGCCTATTTGGGTTTGGTTGTCATGTGCATTAAGGAAAACTTGACTCTGAATCACCTAGTTGTTGCTTATGGTGATAGAATTGAGTTTTCATGTATTTCATTAGGGACTCTAAATATTCTAGTTGTTGCTTATGATGGTAAATTCACTTCATCTATGTTTGAGGCTATTATCATGGAACTTCCACCACTTGTAAAGTGTGCCCCCATTCAAAATTAAAATTTCAATGCTTTTTTTAGGAGAGATTTCTTAATGGGGTTGATATACATATTAGCATAGATATATTTTAGTCCAATATTTATTAAGCATTGAGAGGGATTTTAATAAAATAAAAACATACTTGATCAGTGCTTAAAATATCTAGGTTAAAATAGATCTTTATTGATTTATTCTTTTATTAGATATTTTTTGTATTAGTATGGTGAGTTATTGTTTTAATTCTATTTTACATTTGTATGAATTTTTAATTCTTCAATTTAATTAATTAGCATCAAGACTACTCCCATAGCATGCCCACATGCATATGTCTCCACCTTGAAGGGATACCGTAAGTTTAGTAATGCTAGAATCAATGCTTGATTGATCTTCTTCTTTAACACTGCAATGAATCTTCATTGACCCTTTCCCCATTGGAAAATCTTGCCACTTGCCATTATGGTGTGGAGTGGTGTTGCTACTATTGAAAAAAATTCTATGAATTTCTTCAAGTACTATGCCGCCTAAAAAAATCTCCTAACCTAAAAAATATTTAGTAAGCCTTACTGACCACTTCTTGATGACCTCCATCTTGGAAGGGTTTGTCTTCAACTCTCCTCCACCTATCACATATCCCAAATACACCAGAGGATATTTTGAAAAATCACACTTCTTGAGGTATCCCAATAATTATTGCTTCTTTAAAGTCTATCACCTATAGGAAATGTGAGATGTATCAATGTATAATAGTAATCATCTGAGTAAAAAAAAAAAAAATGAACTTATAAAATTGCACAATATATCATTCATTAAATTCGTGAATGTAGTTGGTTCATCACATAGGAAAAATATTATAACTAACTACTCATATGAATCTTGTCTAGTTTTGAAGGTGGTCTTCTAGGTATCCTCTTCTTTGAATCAAACCTGGTGACAGTGTGATTTTAATTCTAGCTTGCTTAAGTATTTATATTGATACACAATAGATCATCTATCTTGGGTAAGGGGTACCCATTCTTGACCATAATTTTGTTTAATAACCTGTAACCAATGCACATCCACCAAATTAAATTTATCTAAATCTTGGGGGGAGGCCCCTAAAATCTTAAAAAAAAATGAAATGCCAAAAAAGGATGAGAGCACAAAGTAAAAAAGCCCATGTAGATTTTTATTTTTTTGACTTTTTAAATAGAGAATAATTGTAAAAGCTACATTGTGGTGGACAATATGTAATTTTACAAGATGAGACTAGTTACTTATAGCATTTTTTAGTTAGAATACCACAGGTAAATTCCATGGGTTGATGTCACTTGCAATACCATTGGTAAATTCCATGGGTGGATGCCACTTACAATACCATGGGTGGATACCGCTTTCCATTCAGATCATTCCTCCCTCCTTAAGAAGAAATGGTCACCATTGCATGAAGTTCCCTCCTGAGAAGCCTTTTTTTATTATGAATATATATTGAAGAGAATGGTTTTGTTGTGGTTAAACCATAATCATGATGAACAAATATTTGAGCATAGATATACCTTGTAATTCTTGTGATCAACTGTGATACTAATTGTGTGCAGCTTAGCAAATGGACTTCAATGAAGCGTGGGTTTGTGGATGACCCATAACCATGATGAGTAAAGATCCGAGGTTATAGATACTATAATATTCCTAAATTAGCATGCAGCTAACTGGAATATTAAAATCTAATTTTTCTTCTTAGTTAGAAGAATAAGAGGGTAGGGAGATGCATAAATCTCCTTAGTAGGAATAAAACCAATCCAAATGTGAATGGAGGACATCAAAATAGCTGGATAAATCTCCCCTATGTGTGAAAAAGGGAAGAAGCATGCGGACTGGGTCAACTTTGACCAAATAAATAGCACTGGTATGGAAGTAGTGGAAATTCAACGAGGGGCAACACATTTTTGGAGGGAGATCCTTTTCGTGGAAGTAATGCCTTTAATGAGAGGGGCCAAGGGTGACGAAGCTCACCAAGAATATATGGAAGAGGATGGAAACCATTGGGATCACGTTTTGATTATTATTTTATTGTGGTCTATTAAGACTTTGAGGCTCTCTTCAGTTGTTTAGCTAAGATTGCAGTGCTGTTTAGCACAAGGGTGTTCCCGAGTGAGAATCCCACCTCTATCCTTGAGTGACCTCTAAGGAGGATTATTTTGCACTAAATTCCTCATTCTGACATTTTTCCAAGCTACAAATTTCTTCTATAGCACATATTCTATTTAGATATGTGCTGAGTGGCAGGGTGCAATAGTGGAGGGTTTCTTTGGATCATTTCTGATCTTGTCTTCAGTGGAGGAAGCTTTATTTCCATTGGGAGATCAGTAAATAAGGTCCCTTTGCTTCATATCATATTTTGGCATTAGGCCAAGGTAGCATCATCCCCTACAGTGCAGTTCCAGTCCATGACTGTGTTATTTTAGTGAGATGTTGCAGGGGTAAGTTCAGTGCTCCATTTGGAGTGTTTACTTTCCATTGAAGGGATCAACCCTTCATTGAGAGAGTCTATTGGAGGATTTCCATTAAGATATACATCATTTTCAGCCACCTCCTCTTTGTGCTTCATTTGTAGTGATTCTTCAGCCCTAGGGCTTTATTTTCACCATTTTTATTTGGTGTATTTCCATAAACCCTTCCTAGGTTATCTAGGAAATGTGTATGGGAGTAGAGATCTCCATTTTTGGCCTTGTATGAGCATGATATTATCAAATCCATTTATATATATTTCCCAGCTACATCATTAATCACTAAAACTACGTTGTACTTTCTTCAGTGTTTTGTGTAGCAGCTGCAACTTGTGTTCAGGTGTTTCTCGTTGTTAGAGGCTTCTCTAGCCTAGCTTGAGGGGTTTTATCTCCAAGATTTTGTATACATTTGTTGCTGATATAATTAATAAAATGGATCTATCTTTGGCTCATGATTGATGTATTGTAATTTTATTCTATTTTCCATTATTGTGAGCTATATTGATGCTTTTCCCATTTGGGAATATTACAGTGGTATAAAATCATAATCTTGGCTCAGCTTGTGAGAAAATTGTATCTATGTTATCCAAAGAAGAATAAGCTTCTCACATAAAAGAGAAGACTCACAAAAGAGACAAAGGAAAGTCTCCATTATTTGGAGAAATGGAGGGAAAGAAGTTTTTAGAACTTCTTCCTCAAACTATGCACGAGATTAATATAGAAATCAAGGGAATGAGGATGGAAAGACATAGAGATCCCTCAAGAATATTTGCACAAGAAGAAAGCTCCAGTTCTTCATATTACGAGTGTGATCATTCAGCCACACAATTAGATCTACAACGCTCTACCATGCCTATGTTCATAGCAAGAGATATGGAGGAAGGAGATGTCCCAAAGGAGGATACTTTTGGTGACTATCTTCAAGATTATGAATCTCAATCTCAGAGGTTCAAAGATCATCTAAAATTCCAAGGGTTTTCAAGATCAAGGATGATAAAAGACCTAGAAATCACAATAGAAGCAAGAGGTGCAAGCAACATGATTTGGGTAGATTATTTCTAGCTACTTTTGATGGGTCACCTAAATGTTCAACTAAGGCTTGGGTGAAGGAGTTAGACACATATTTGCAGCAGCACCAAGTTTCAGAAGATGAAGCCATTAGAGTAGCAGTGTTTTATATTGAAGGTAAGACTTATGCTTGGTGGTTTTATGAAACTTCTTCTTTGAATCATGTAAATGTATCTACTTATGCAAATTTAACTAGGAGGTTAGTGAAAATATTTGATGCAAAACATTCCAAAACATCGTTGGTTGAGCTATCCAAGCCTAAACAAACAAAACCTTTGCATGATTTGGAAGGATCCATAAACCCAAATCCATTCAAAAATGCTATTGAGGGGGTTGAAAACTTGCAGAAAACTTTTCTAGAGGCAAGATCCCCACTTGAGGAAGAGCTCTCTCCAAAAAAGGAAGATATGGAGATCTCCTTTTGAAAATAGGGTCAAGACGAAGGACCTCTTAATGAAGATGAGGTATCCTCCATTAATGATGAAGAGGAAGATAAGGCAAGAGGTAATAGGTCTCGGACCTCATGGAGAGGAATATGGAGAAATTACTCCAATGAGAGGAGCCCTTGTATGTTTGTAAGAATTTTCAAATAATATCACATGTAAATATCAAGGCACAATCCATGAGCAACATGTGCCATCATTTATATATTGTGAGATCTTGAAGATGGATGAAGAAGATAGGGGGGAGGACTAGCATCATATGATTATGAGCACACACCATTATCTATTTCATAAGGTTGATGCACAACAGAGGCATATTGATTTGCACGGTGAGAGCAAGGAAAAATAAGTCCACTCATATATGCAGTCTACTCTTGATATTGATGTCTCATTGCATGGAGGCATTCCACATGGGAGACCACCAGATCAGGAGATGATGAGAGATGCTTCACATTTGATTGCACCACTCTTATATCCCAGAGAGGTGAAAACCTTGGGAGGACTTGAAACATCGCAGAGAATATAGGGTAGGCTCAAGGAGGAGGGAGAGATTTTCCCAACGTCAGTATTACCCATTCTCACCAAAAATATTTCTCTGAGAAAAAATATTTCAGGGATGGATGGCACCATCATGGTGTAAGGAGACCACTCCATGGATTTGCAGAATCAGAAGATACTTCCACATTGGGAGGACTCTTCCATATTTGGTAGAGGCTGGTGGCCAATCATGCCTGCATTGGCCAAAATCAGAAAGTTTTTGATGGGTGATAGCTTTTCATGGAAGGCTAGCCTCCAAAAACTTCCACCTTCAGTAGAGAATGAGCAGTTGTAGGAGGAGCAATAGAGGCAAGATTGCAACATCCCGGTGTATGAATTTGGCATGGGAGGTGTCAAATAAGAGAGCAACAACATGACAGGTGCTTTACATTAGAGATCAAAAACATTGTCATTATTGAGTATTGACCCTTATTGGAGATCCCAACTGTTAGTGGAATACTCTAAGAATATATTTTCATGTAGAGTGTTTGATGGCTAGTTATCATATAGGAGATATTCAATGAGAGATGGGGTCATCTATTTTCAGAGTAGGATCTTCTTGAATAGAGCCTCTAATCTCAAGGGGAAACTACTAGATGCATCATATGAGGGTTTTCTCTCCAAACCCACTGGTTTTATAAGAGCATACCGTACTATCCAGGAGGGATTCATTTCAGAAGGCTTCAAAGAGGAGATGCACCAAAATATGAGGAGATGCATGGATTGTTTGGAGGATGAGGAGAGACATAGCTCTTTGATAGACTTATCACAACCACTTTGTTTCTCATTGGGAGTGAGAGGAGGCCCATCTATGAGCCACGTTACTATCTTGAGCCAAGTACATGGTAAATATTGTCTTTCTATACATCATGATTTGCTTAATATATATTTGTATTTCCTTACCATTCATGTGCAAGGAATCGCTCCCAGAGTAGGCACTCTTTCTTCTATAATTCATGGTCTACTTGAGGCCATAAGAAACATTGATGATGGCCACTCCCTAGGAGATCTTGGGGAGATGATATATTATTCAGGGTGTGCTCAATTTGCACCATACATTATACACATTATCCAAGCATGTGAGAATATTGGGGCAGCAAACAAGTGGTTAGGAAACCACTCATTATGCCATATACTGATGCAGTTAGGAGTAAAAATGCACTGGTTTCACTTGAGGGGTCATTGTACTTCTCCATTACTACACATGGCAACTATCATGACTCTGATTGTGATCCCATATGTTGATGATGTTATTATTGTTGATGGAAACATGATTGGAGGGATGAAACAGTGGTTGCATGTGTCCATTGGGAATGAAAATTCCCACACTTCTTCATGCTTCAAGAGGAGCATGGGAAATTATGTGCCTACTACATTATATCTCTTGTTCCTTTATAAAGTGAGCCATATGATTGACTTGAGTCTTTGGGGAAGGCCTCTCATGAATGTGGGAGAATTTTTTCTGTGAATTACCATTCTGGAGGGTGATTCATTTTATAGGGATGATAACTTGGATATTGGAGCTTCACATGGGAATAAAGGTTCTCTACATTTTTCATATCTATCCTTGCAGTTTCTTGAGGACAAGTAACATTTGGGAGGGGAGGATTATAATATTCCTCAATTAGCATGTAGCTAACTGGAATATTAAAATCTAATTTTCTTCTTAGTTAGAAGAATAAGAGGGTAGGGAGACCCTTGAGCTATCCTTGAGTTACCTCTAAGGAAGAGTATTTTTCACTACATTCCTCATTCCATCATTTAGCCATGCTACAAATTTCTTCTACAACGTAGATTCTGTTGAGATATGTGTTGAGTTGCACGGTGCAGTAGTGGAGGGTTTCTTTGGATCATTTATGAGCTTGTTTTCAATGGAGGAACATTTCTTTCCATTGGGAGATCAGTAAAGAAGGTCCCTGTTCTTCATATCATATTTTGGCACCAAGCCAAGGCAACATCATCCCCTACAATGTAGTTCCAGTCCAATACTGCGTTATTTTAGTGAGAAGTTGTATGGGTAAGTTCAGTGCTCCATTTGGAGTGTTTACTTTCTATTGAAGGGATCAACCCTTCTTTGTGCTTCAGTTGTAGTGATTTTTTAGCCCTAGGGCTTTAGTTTCACCATTTGTATTTGGTGTATTTCCAGAAACCCTTCCTGGGTTATCTAGGAAATGTGTATGGGAGCATAGATCTCCATTTTTGGCCTTGTATGATCATGATATTATCAGATCCATTTATATATATTTCCCATCTCCAACATTAGTCACTAAAACTGCACTGTACTTTATTTAGTGTTTTGTGTAGCAGCTGCAACTTGTGTTAAGGTGTTTCTTGTTATTGGAGGCTTCTCTAGCCTAGCTTGAGGGGTTTTATCTCTAAGATTTTGTATACATTTTTTTTTTATTGATGTATTGTAATTTGCTACTATTTTCCATTTTTGTGAGCTATATTGCTACTTTTCCCATTTGGGAATATTACAGATACCATGTAATGCTTGTGACCAACTATAAAACTAACAATGTGAGACCTAGCAAATGCACTTTGAGGACAAGAGTTTTGTGTGGTTGACCTGTTATCTGCTTCTATTAAGTAGCAATGTATAGTAGTAAATAATTTGAATAAAAAATAAAAAATGAACTTATAAAATTGTACAATATATCTTTCATTAACTTCATGAATGTAGTTGGTTCATCACATAGGCCAAATATCATAACTAACCACTCATATAAGACTTGTCTAGTTTTGAAGGTGGTCTTCTAGGTATCCTCTTCTTTGACTCAAACCTGGTGCCCTAATTTTAAGTCTAGCTTGCTTAAGTGTTTATCTTGTTGCACAATAGATCATCTATCCTAGGTAAGGGGTGCCCATTATTGAGCATATTTTTGTTTAAAACCCTGTAGCCAATGCACATACACCAAATCACATTGACTCGAACCTTGGGGGAGGCCCCTAGATCTAAAAAAAAAATTAATGCCAAAAAAATATGATAACACAAAGTAAACAAAACCATGAATATTTTTTATTTTTTTTAAAACAGAGAATAATTGTAAAATCTACATTATGGTTGACAATCTGTCATTTTACAAAATGATACTAGTTACTTATAGCATTTTTTAGTTACAATACCACTGGTAAATTCCATGAGTGGGTAAATACCATGGGTGGATGCCACTTACAATACCATGGGTAAATTCCATGGGTAGATAAATACCATGGGTGGATGAATACCATAGGTGGATTCCACTTATAATACCATGGGTGGATAAATACCATGGGTGGATGAATACCATGTGTAAATTCCATGGGTGGATAAATACCATGGGTAAATGAATACCATGGGTGGATGCCACTTTCCATTCAGGTCATTATTCTCTCCTTAAGAAGCAATGGTACCCATTGCATTAAGTTCCCTCTTGAGAAGCCTTTATTAATTATGAAGAGTCACTGAAGAGAATGGTTTTGTGTGGTTAACCCATGACCATGATGAATGAAGATTTGAGGATAGAGATACCATGTAATGCTTGTGACCAACTATGATACTAACAATGTGCAACCTATAAAATAGACTTTGATGAAGCATGGATTTTTGGATAAACCATAACCATGAAGAATGAATCTCCAAGGATAGAGATGCCGTATAATGCTTGTGACCAACTACGATACTTACAGTGTGCGACCTAGAAAATGGACTTTGATGACAAGGGTTTTGTGTGGTTGACCAATAACCATGATGCTTGTCAGTATAGTGGCTTATCTGGTAGATTATCCTATGCAATGAGATTTTGTAAAGGATTCTTTCACATTAATGTTTTTTTCTAGCAATAGACCTCTGGTTGCAACTTTGCTGATAACTTCTGCTACAAGTGATGAAATAAAATTCCGTAAAATACACATTTGAGGTATTGAAGATATATTTCCATTGATATAATACAATTTTAATTTAATGAATTGTGGAGTGAGAAAATTATTTTTGAAACTCAGGTATGTGCGGTCGCATAATGTTCCAGACATGTGTAACTTCAATTGCTCAAATCTCTCCAGACATGTGTAACTTCAATTGCTCAAATCTCTCAAACTGAGAAACGAAATAAAATTCTGTAAAAATCCCATTTGAGATAACATAAAATATTTTTAATTGAGATATTTTCACCTTCTAAAATTCTTGTGGATGTCATAGCACGCATGAAGTTTTATGAATATTGTAAGAATATGTTCCTATTGATGGTGGAAGAGACAAAGATGTTGAAAGAATCTTGTAAAAAACCATAATTTTCCATCTGAAACATTCAGGGATACAATGCTATTTATGAAACTACATAAATGAAATGTAAAATATATGCTCTGATTATCATAATAATATAAATGACGATGATGGTGGAAGAGACAAAGATGTTGAAGAATATTTTCCCACCATGTGCATGATTTTTAGTTTAATGTAATACATTTTATATAAAAACATGGAAGATTCATCAACGCACTGTGTCGAAGTTCCAGCAAATCCAAATTGGAAATGGAAAGTATACTTCCATGATTTAGATCATGTATGGAGTTAAAGTGTCATCTAACTATAGTTGGGCTTCCAAACATGTTATGATTTTATATAAACAATTATTTTTTAGTATGGCATGCGAAATAATTTTAGATCGACTATGATTCTTTGTCTTACCTACAAACTGCAGTTATAATAGCTCTCATAGAGTCTTCTTGTCCACATTAAAGAAGGAAACAAACAAATCCATTAGAAACTTAATAACTAGGTTACCGATTTGTGAGCTTTTGGGTGTTTGTCCATGTATTTGGAGAAAGATGTGGAATTGAGTTGAACTTCTATGAAAAGGCCTACACCAAAATTTATACTAAAATAAATGTTCAACTAACTTACAATAAATTCCATTTCTAGACAAAAAAATTTCCTTGCAATCTTTTGTTACAAAAGGTAGATTGGTAAATAGGCTATTTCTTGGCATTTTGTGGCCACATAAGTTAACTCATAAGTTAGTTCCCACCATAATTTAAGCAATACTTTGCATAAAAAAAGGATAAGAATAACATGTAAATAAATATAGTTACTAGGAGTTACTTCTCACCATTATTTATGTATGAGTAAAATTGTAAATGTGTAGACATCTCAATTTATTAGTTTATTGCATATCAAGACTACAAAATTGGCTTTACATATTAAGCACTATTAACTTAGTATTGACTAGTGCAAGTTATAATATTTTATGCTATTTTTTCTGAAGCATAATTTCTAACTTTAGTGAGAGGCAATAAGGTGCATTGCAACATTTGTGTTAAATGAATTGTTAATTTTACATTCGATACATTTATATATAATCAAAAGTTTAACCATAATGAAATTTAACATTGCAACACTTGTTTTAAATAAATTGTTAATTTTACATTCGATGCATTTACATATAATCAAAAGTTTAACCATAATCAAAATTTATCCTTTTCCTATTCAATGTTCCCTTCCCCTATTTGAGGGGTATGCTATTATTACAAGGTTACAAGAGATGATTGTTATATTTTTCTATTTCTATCTTAACGTATACAATATAATTGAATACATCTTCATTACCACTAGAATTACTATTTTAAGTTTTATTTTATTTTAATTGAAAATCACAGTTTTTTCAATATGATCTTATATTTTACCCATTTAAAATTAGTTGTTTTATTTATTTTCAATACTAATTTAATGTGTATTATAAATAGCAATTGCACCATATGTTGCAAAGGAAACGTTGTAAAGCAGTAAAAAAGGAAATAGTATTATAGAGTAAGTTGAGTTTTAAGGTGGTGAAGGAGTTGGAGCTTAAGAAAATGAATCATTTTGGGAAGGCTTTGGTAGCTAGATGCACATGGACGCTCATATCAAATAAGGGTCTATGAAGCTAAGTTATCCTCTAAAAGTACAATGAACCTAATTCATTAGAAGACCTTCAAAAAATAATCATAATATAATTTGTTGATATGTTGGAAGAACATTGTCCAAGCCTTGATGAAGAAGTTGAGTTTTAAGGTGGTGAACGAGTTGGAGCTTAAGAATATGCATCATTTTCGGAAGGCTTTGGTAGCTAGATGCATATGAAGGATCATATCAAATAAGGGCCTATGAAGGTAAGTTGTCCTCTAAAAATACATTGAACCTAATTCATTAGAAGACCTTCCAAGAATACTCATAATATAATTTGTTGATATGTTGGAAGGCCATTGTCCAAGCCTTCCATCTTGTGCAGAATTGCCTACTGTGGGAAGTTGTTAATGGAGAAAGAGTAAAGGTAGGAGCCAATCCTTTCTGGGTTTGGAAATGGAGAAGATTATAAAGTCCTTTAAAACAACTATAGCTTAGATTATACAACCTCCCTAGAATCCTAATGTAGCACATATATATACTCTTTCAAAATTTAAACATATTAAATTATAAAACTATACCAAAAACAAAAAACAAAGAAGCTGATAGTCCCATAAACTATTTTTTGTGTCGTAAACAATAAAATATCATTCATTTATACTATTACAACCATTTTACGAACCATTTCAAATGAATTGATTACCTAACCATTTCAAGTAAAATCAACTCATAAATACCCTTTCTATGAGAAACTTTTACATACATTTCTATAATAGACTTTTAAATATAAAGAATCTACACTACCAAAAAAATCGACAAATAGGGTATCGATACAATGAATTCACCAACATACATGTCCCCAATTGATCTGGAAAGGCATAGACCACTAGGCCAGCATCGTAAAGGACCAACCTGAAATAGAAAAATACAACATTTGGCAATATTCTTGGCCAAGAAAAGTCAACACGAAATTAAGTCAAGAATAGGAGAAATAAGCAGATGACATTTTCCATGTGTCATGTAAAGCGAATTCATCTTTTAGATGGTTATATATACAATTGTGTGATTACCTTGGCACCAGCAATGCCCCAGGTTCGAATCACCGTTGTGCTCTGCCAAAGTGCAGTCTAAAGGAGGAATGTCTGCTCCATTGTCAACGTTTGAAGAGCGTCAAGCTGCCCTGGTCATAGAGGTTATCGGCAGAGGAATGCCATGTAACGGGAATGAGACTGTGCTGGATGAGCAGGGGCAAGAGCTAGTGCATGTGCAGCATCCACTTGAAGACGGTCATAAATATTTATCAGTTGTTGTGCATGGGATAAATCTTCAAGGGAAAACTATCAAGATGGAGCCTGAGGAGGAATAAATTGGTACTTACGGAAATTATTTACACTTCGACCATCGTTTTGGCCCCTTTTTATGCGATTTCTAGTCTGCGAGGCTCTCGTTGAGCTCCGTAATGGTGCAGCAGAATGGAGAGAAAGATCGAGGAGTGGTTTTGACCTCGGGTTCATGTGGTGTGAAGGGCGACGAGTGGCAATCCGCCATTACTAACCAGATCCTTGATCAAGATCTAGTGCATGTGCAGCATCCATTTCAATACGATCATAAATATTTGTCAGTTGTCGTGCATGGGATAAATCTTCAAGGGAAAACTATCAAGATGGAGCCTGAGGAGGAAGAAATTGGTACTTACAACAATTATTTACACTTCAACCATTGTTTTGACCCCTCTGTATGCGATTTCTCATCTGTGAGGCTCTCATCGAGCTCTGTAATGGTGCAGAAAAATGGAGAGAAAGATCAAGGAGTGGTTTTGACCTCGGGTTCATGCGGTGTGGAGGGTGACGGGTGGCAATCTGCCATTACTAACTAGATCCTTGATTATGAATCTTTGCCAGACTTGAGAATTCACAATGGTGACCACTTTTTGAAGAGCGTTAAATACCAACAACCCCTTATTGGAATTCCAGTTCATGCCATTTTCAATTCTGTGTCCCCTCACCCAGCCCCGCTGAACAAGTCTACAATTTCAGAATTGAAACCTCCAGCAGTAGCAGCATGGCGTAATCTGTCCAATCCCTCCGAATCATATGCCTCCAATGGTGAGGAACCTCTTGCTAAGCATCCAACATTATTCGGCTGCTATACTCTCGAAGACATTCTTAAGAAACTACCACGAGGTGCTGCTCTCGGTCTGCAGACCATACGTAGCAACGAAAGCTCGCCGAGGAATTTTTCACTGATTGTAGACAGAGCAACTTATTTTGATGTTCGCTTCCTGTAACTGATTTGTACCTATTTTTAATCGTTTGGTCGATATGATTTGAATCATCTAACATTACATTCAAGGGTTCATAATTGTACACGTAGCAATTTAGGAAAGTTGTTTTCAAATAAGTATGCTTTATAATGTAATTAATAGACTAAAATGATTTTTTCACATTATTTTTGGTTAATTTTAAATAAAATTTGGTCAATATATTTAAAATATTGATTTTAAGTTTTTTAATACTTATAATTATAGTGTCCCATGGTTTGAATCTATTTATACATTTAAAAATATATTTTAAACAAAAATATTCATAATCTTTTTCGAAATCGAATCCAAAATTCCAGGGAAAAATGCCATTTCATCTATAAGTTAAACTCTACCCCAATTTAATATGATTTGTAACTCAAGGTAAATATAAGGCCAAACATAATTTATAAATTTACATTGCAAATATATTCTTAATTTATATATTTATAATCCCAAATTCTAGAGAAAAATGACATTTCATCTACAAGTTAAACTCTACCCTAATTTAAGATGATTTGTAATTCAAGGTAAAGATAAGGCCAAACATAATTTGTAAATTTACATCGTAAATATATTCCTAATTTATATATCTATAAATTTTTTTTGTTTAAATAGTTTGTGTTGTTTTAAAGAATTTTATACTTTTTACTTCTCATTTTAGATATATTTTGTCCTTTCTTATTTGGTTTTTTGATATAATATCGAATGCCTAACATTTTATCAAAAAAATTATCCTAGAGTTTGAGAAAATTCATAGTTAAAAGAATGTATTCCTTAGAAGAAACTAATTTCCAAACTTGCATCTTTGTATTTTCCAAACAACTATAATTTTTTCTAGAGAATTATTCCATTTAGAATATGACTCCTACATATAATTTCCTTGTCCCATACAAATATATTTGTATGCTACACATGTACATTACCATTTAGGGCATAACTTCTCTCTTCTTTTTACCTCACTCTACATTTTATTCCTCCCTCTGTGGAAAATATGTAAAAACTATGCTTTTTGACAAGTCTAATATATAGGGAATATCCTCAATACTTTTAATACATCGACAACACCAACTTATTTAATTTCCAGTAGGGTATCTCCTTATAATTTTTGACATAACATCTATAACTCATTTCATTTTTAATTCATCATATTTCATATAATGAAATTGCCAACAATATAATTTTTTTTTGTAAGTTGGACTATGATCTATTAATTATACAAAATTACTATACAAAAATTTGTGGGGCAGGGATGGTTGGAGGAGCTTAGCCAGTCCCTGCCTTGATCCATCTCCAAAATATAAAATTTAGGGGGTACCCCTAATGGGGAAACCAACCCTTAAAAAGTCCGAGATAGTCATATTTAGCTAGATAATCTGAAGCACTAATGTAAGCTAGAAAGACAACATAAAGTATATATATCCAAAAAAAAGTCCAAGAACCTTGAGGAGGAACTGTTGAGTCTTGTTTCCAAATTCATTCTCAGCGGGGTCTTCTTCCAAAATACAGAATCCATACACGCAGATGATCTCTTCATCTTTTGCATAAACTTGCCCATCCTGCAAATTTTTGGTAGTGAAGAAAAAGTGAATGCCATTTTCCGGCGACAGACATTTGGACGAGTCTTCCTCTCGAAGCCAATAAAAGGCGAGCTAAGAGATTTCACCATCCTTCGTAGGGCGATTAATATAGGATTCCAGTGATGGGGGCCTTCCACACATCATTCCGACAACGTTGGCATGTGGAGACCTCAAGTTGAGCTCACGGTGCATAACACCTGCATCCGAGGTCTCGAGGTCCTTATGCATAATATTGATAAAACTCTTATGAAGAGAATCATCCATGACATACATCATCTGTGACATACTGGAAGTTAGAGGTGAAGAGAAGAGAGTTGTGATCAACTCATTTATTGGCCATCGAGTCAGCTACAAAGTTTTCTTTTCTTTGCACATGGAAGAAAGTAATAGCTTTAAAATGTTGAAGCCAGTGATCCAAATTCTTGAAGAAAGTTGTGAATCTCCAGCTATTGGAAAGTTTTACAAATGAAGATCCAAGTAGGAGGCGAGTGGCCGCTTGAATGATGATCTATGAGTCCCTTTAAACTTCTAGTGGGAAGAGATTCAGCTCGATGGTGATGGATATGCTTTGGATGAGGCCCTCTAGCTCTGCAGAGTTGTTTCTATCCCATCCTATGGAACCATAGAAGATGTGCTGAGGATTACTACTTGAGTCTCTAAATATTTCTCCAAAGCTTTCTTCCCTTGAATTGCCTTTGGAGGCTCCATCAAAGTTGAGTTTGAAGAAACCAGCAAGGGGATGCGACCCAACTTCTGGAGAGATGGAGGAGTGTTGAGATTAGAGGAAATATCATTGGAGTGGTGAGACCTAGGCTCCAATTGTTCCAAATGAGGCATTATACAGTGGTTGTCGGTAAATCAGAATTTTCCCAATGTGTGAGGGCAAGAGATTCCTTTATATAACTGCAAAATTTGGTCCATATCATTTCCTGAGGTGCCAGAGTGTCCTTGAATATTTTTCCATTTCTTTCCTTGTAGAGAGTCTATGTTAGAAGGCCAGGAATTAGCTGCTAGAGGTGATTGAGGGGGTTGCACAAGAAAGGATCCTCTTGCTAATGGCATGGAGTTTTGATGATGTTTCCTTCAGCTTTGTTGGTTCTTTTGCATAAAATTGCAATCATGTCCCATAAGGTGTTGGATAGGGGGAAAAGGTCCAAAATATGATCGACTGATTCAGTGTCATTATGATAGAGTGGGCATCGAGAAGGTCCCACAAAGCCACATTTCAAGAGGTTTTCCCATGTAAGGATGCCTATTTTGCTGAGAAACCAAAGGAAAATAGAGAATTTGGGCCAAAGTTTGGCATTATAGATCTTCATCCATAAATTGTTCTCTTGACCAGGATTCAGAGGCTGAAGCAGGTGGTAAACCTCCTTGGTGGAGAAGATACCACAAGGATTGTGGCCCCAACGAAGAATATGTGGTCCCTCCTAGATTCTGATTTTCCATTTTTTAATTCAGTCAAAATATCAAGGTGTTGTTCATTATACCATTCTACTTGCTAATAGTCTGTTGGAAGCCAATTTCAAAATACTTGAGTTACCTCTTCAGCCCAGAATTCCTAGAAATTGTTATGCTCTCTCTCTTGCAAAGTAGTGCCCCAGAGGGGTCAATGGAAGAGAGATGAGAGGCTTGGAAACTGCTACCATGAATATTCCCTAAATATGGCTTGCATTCCTGACTGAATTTCCCAAAAGCTATGAAAGGATGAGGTGTTTATGCTGACTCGAAACCTTCCAAATTAAGGAGCCTCCATGATCTTGATTGAATCTGATTAAGTCCCCTCAAAGCCAATTTGTAGCATATTTGGCGGCCCATAAATTATCCCATGGTGTGTGAGTGTTGGAAACCCACTTCCACCAAATACGAGCACCCATGATAATGTTCCTATGCTCAGTATCTCTTAGCGTGAGGCTGCCTTCGGCTTTTACAGTGAAGATGTCCTTCCAATTAATAAGCACCCATTTTCGATTGTACTTCTTACCACCCTAGAGAAATTTTCTTTGAAGGTTTTGAATGTATTTGAGGACCCAATTTGGAGCAGCAAGATGAGAGAAGAGATATAAGGGCATAAACTGTAAGACATATTTTATGAGGACCAGGTGTCCTACAATGTTGAGTGAGTGATAGGTCCAAGAGGCAAGTCTGGCTTCCAGCTTGTCCAGTAGATCTTTCCAAGAGGTGTGCTTGATGGAAAAATCTGTGATAGGAGCACCCAAATATTTGGAAGGGAGGGTAGCAACATTGAAGCCAAGGATCCTGGCGATGTTACGCTGAGAAATGGTGAGCATGTTGAAGAAGAATATTTGGGATTTCTCAGAGTTGTTGGTGGTTCTAGTGGCCTCAAAAAATCAATCAAGGAGGGATCTAAGATTTCTAGCTTCCTGCACCGAGGGATGGCCCATGATCATGGTGTCATCTACAAACTGTTGGTGAGAGATAGGAGGTTAGTTATGAAGTGAAAGGCCTCAGAGATCTTGGGTGCTGATAGCATGCTTAATCAGGTTACCTAGACCATTTGCCATTAACACAAAGAGGAATGGGGAAATAGGATCTCCTTTCCGGATGCCTCTGGAAGGGTTAAAGGTAGCTGAAGGGAGCTTGTTGAAAAGAATTGAGAAGAATGGAGAGGTTAGCATGCTCGTGATCCATTGGACCCAAGTGTGACAGAATCCAAAGGATAAGAGAACTTGTTTGATATAGGTCGAGATGATCTTATCAAAAGCCTTGGATAGGTCAATCTTGTCGAGCATTCTGAGACTTTTCAAAGTTTTCAGGGAGTGTATGACTTCATGGGTGAGGATATTTCCATTAAAAATCTACATGCCTTCAACATATCCAATTTTATCCGGTCATATAAGCAGGGGAAGGAGTGGCTTCAATCTGTTAGCAATAATCTTGGAAATGATTTGTAAATTAAAATGAAAATGGCTATTGGTCTTTTCTTGCATGCATACGCAACTTGATCCTCCTTAGGAATGAGCGTGAATCTTCAGCAAGGTCCTAGACTTCTTGCTTTATGACATCCCAAAAGTAATAGAATAAATTGGTGGTGAAGCCATCCGACCCAGGGGCTTTACCCTCCTTGAGTTGGAACATTGTTTGTTCTATTTCTTGCATGGTGATGGGTTTAAGCAACATCTGGTTGTGCTCTTCATTGAATAACTTCGGGATATGCTGGGTTATTTTCTCAATGGCTACTTGTCATTGATTGTTGGGATCTTTGAGGATTTATTTTAAGTAATCCAGTAATTCTTCTTCTATGTCCTCGTGATTCTCCAAGAATTAACCATTTTGATTCTTGAGGACATAAATTATGTTTTGCATCCTGTGCTGGATGGTGGAGCGATGGAAGGATATTGTGTAATATTCCTAAATTAGCATGCAGCTAATAGGAATATTAATTTTTATTTTAAAATCTAGTTAGAGGAATAAATGGGCAAGGAGGCTCATAAGTTGCTTAAGTAGGAATAAAATCCCTCATAATGTAAAAATGGATCATGTAATAACTAGATCAAGCATCCACATGTGTGAAAAGGGTCTAAAATGTGTGGAAAAATTCAATTTTGACCAAGTCAACAACATTTTTATATAAGGAGTGGATCCTAAATAAAGATAGCTCAATGTGAATGAAGATCAATCTAGCTAGTTAAAATGAATACACCTTGAGCGTGAAAGGAGACAAGGCATGAAGATCCAGTGCAAGTTGATCCAATCAAGATTGATTTAGTCAAGATTGACTAAATCAAACAGCGTTGTAAATAGATGAGCAAGACTAATGGAGACAGCGTAATTTTGGTGGAGGAGCCTTTGCATGAAAGCAACCTCATAATGGGGTGGGACCCTTGGTGAGGAATCTCATCAACTATATAATGGAGGGGATGGAAACCATATGGGGCATGATTGAGATTATATTGTGGATGTGGTTTGTTTAGAATTCTTTCATACTTTGACTTTTTAGCTAAGTTTGTTGCATTGTTTAGTGCAAGGGTTTTCTCATGCGGGAATTCCCCACTCTTGCTTGGAGATCTTGCTTAAGAAATCTGAGGAGAGAATTTTTTGCTGCATTTTCCACTATCTGGTGTTAGGCCAAGAATTTACCTTCAGCAAAAATGTATTCCCTTCCAGAAGCTACTTTATTTCTTAAGGTGTTGCAGTGGAGGGGTTTAATCCCTTGTTTTGAGAGCTAGTTTCCGAGGAGGAGGATCAAGCTTCTTCCAGAAAAGCTAGAAAAAGAAGCTACAACCATTTATTTTCATGATCAAACACATTTATGCAGTGCTTCAGCCATAGATCTGTAGTAGATATTTCATGTATATCATTTCTGTCAAGAAACCCTTGTCGGGTCATCTTTGATCTATGTAAAAGAGACTAGATCTCTGTTTTGTGCTCTATTGATTAACTAAAAATAAATTCTGATTTATCTCTCCATTTTCTAAGTATAAACCTTAATAAATTGCACTGTCTCTTTCTGCAGTAATTTCTATTTGTAGCAGCCTTGGGGTTTCAGTGTTTTGAGATGTTTGAGCATGGGAGGCCTGTTTAACTAGGAAAAAGTCATTTGTTTCTGATCTCCTCTTAGATATAAGTTTAGTAATGTCATATATAATGGAATCATGGGCTGCATTTTTCTATTTATGATTATATTTCTTAAAAATGCGTTTTTCATGCATGTATTGCCAAGTTTTCCCTTTTGGGGATATTACAGTGGTATCAAAGCCCTAACCTTGGCTCAACCTATGTTCTTCAACCATTATGGAGTCTTCTTGTGGGAAGGAGAAGATCTGAAAGAGAGATCAAAGAAAACCCTTATTTTCTGGAGGAATAAGGTTCTCAAACTTCTCTTTCAAACTCTGCAGGGTAAAAGCAAAGACATAAAAGAAATGAGGAGGGAAAGACATGGAAGTCCCTCAACAAGGTCTGCAAGATCTATACATGAGGAAAGCTCTAATTCCTCATCTTATGGGTGTCAGCATTTATCCACATCATTATATTGACAACGCTCTATCAACCACATGTTCATGACAAAGAAGAAGAAG
The DNA here is from genome assembly GCA_034641835.2 of Pinus albicaulis. NCBI lineage: Eukaryota > Viridiplantae > Streptophyta > Pinopsida > Pinales > Pinaceae > Pinus > Pinus albicaulis. The sequence goes on from JAXQQM020064152.1 coordinate 431,281, forward strand.
AAAGGAGATGTGCCAAAGAAGGAGACTCTTGGTGATTATTTGCAAGAGTATGAAGCTCAATCTAAGGGGTTCAGAGATCACTTGAACTTCCAAGGGTTTTGAAAGATCAAGGAGGAAATAAGGAGCAAGCAGCATGGTGTGGGTAGATCCTTCCTATATACTTTTGGGATCACCTAAATGTCCAGCTAGGGCTTGGCTAAAGGAGCTAGACACCTATGTGCAACAACATCAAGTTTCAGAAAAGGAAGCCATCAAAGTAGCAGCGCTGCATCTTGAGGGTAAGGCTTATTCTTGGTGGTTGTTTGAATCTTTTTCCTTAAATAATGAAAATACATCTACTTATGCAAAGTTAATTAGAAGAGTAGTGGAAAGGTTTGATGAAAAATCTTATGAAACACCTTCTATGGAGTTTATCAAACCAAATCAAACAAAATTTTTGCATGGGTTGAAAGGGACCATAAACTCAGCTCCATTTCAGAAAACCATTAAAGGGGATGGAAACTTGTATGATATCTTGCCAGGGGAAAAGTCCCCATTGCATGAAGGGCTTTCTTCTCAAGAAGAAGACATGGAGATTTCTCCTTTAAAAGAAGACCAAGATCTAAGGTCTCTTATTGATGATGAGGTATTTTGAACTATTGAAGAGGAGGAACAGAAGGTTGGAGATAACAGTGTAGTCATGAAAAGATCACATCTAGGACCTCATGAAGAGGAAGATGGAGCACTTTATCCAAGGAGATAAACTCTTGCACTCTTGCAAGGAGTTCCAAAGAATCTCACATATAGAGATCATGGCACAATCTGTGTGCAGCATGTGCTATCATTTTCAAATGGTGAGATCTTGAAGATAGAAGAAGGAAAATAGGAGGGAAATAATCACATAATGAGGAGCATATGCCCCTCTTTATTTCAGAATTTTTATACACAAAGAAGGCAAGAGGATCTATGCAAGGAAGGCAAGGACAAATCTGTCCACACACATACAAATCCTGATCTATGCCTTGATGTTTCTTTGCATGGAGGCATTCCACTAGGGATACCTCCTGATTGGAGGAATACTAAAGTGTTGTCTCAACTATGTGCAAAAATGACATATTTGGCAAAGGAAGGAGCCTTGAGGGGAGCTACCACAGCACTGAAAACTATTGGTGGATTCCAAGGAGAGCTGAGTAATTTTCTGAAATTGACTTTGCTATCTTCCACTTATCTATTTGCGTTGAATTCAGAAATCTCTGTTGAAATAAGCATGGTGTCAAAAGGCCACTCCATAGCCTTGGAGCAAAAAGATACTTCCATATATAATGAATATTTATGAATATGACAAGAGGATATTATCACTCTTGTATGCATGGGCAATACTATGGAAGTTTTGGAGGAAAGAAACCTTTCAAAATAAGGTTAACTTCCATGAACTTCAATCTTGTCTTGAGCAAGATCATCTACAAGAGAGGCAACAAAGGAAAGTTGAAAGTACTCCAACATGTGACTTTGGCATCAAACATGTCAAAGAGGAGAGCCATGTCATGATAAGGGCTGCATTTCATATTTCTACAGCACTGTCATTGTTGGGGAGCCTAGATCCTTATTGGGAGTCCCAAATTTTGATGGAATATTCCAAGAACCTCTTCACATGTAAGGTTCTTGATGGGAAAGTGATGGATGGGAGGTATAAAGTAGTTGATGGAGTCATTTATTTCCATGATCAGATCTATTTAACTAAAGACTCCAAGCTCAAGTGTAAACTACTTAATGTAGCCTATGAGATCTTGCTTTCTAAACCCACTATATTTATTAAATCATACCGTACCATCTTGGAAGGATTCATGTGGGAATATTTCAAAGAGGAGATGCACTCTCATATGAGGGATTGCATAGATGATTTGTTGGTTGAGGAGGAACATAGATCTTGGGAAGAGTTATCATTATCACCTTCTTATTCATTGAGTGTAAGAAGGAGCTCATCCATGAGTTACATCACTGATTTGAATAAAGTATATGGTGTAACTTGTATTTCTGAACATCATAATGTATCTACTATATGCTTGTATTTTCTTAACACTCATGTGCAGGGATTTTCTCCAAGAGGGGGTACTTTTTATGGGTCTCATAGGCCACTTTGGGCCATGAACAATGGTGATGTGGATCATTCCTTGGAATATCTTGGAGAGATGATGTACTCTTCATGGTGTGATTCATTAACACCAGCCATTATACACCTTCTCCAAGAATGCAAGAAGGATGGGGCAGCAAACAAGTATGGGGAGAAGCATTTTTCATATCATATTCTATGGCAGTTGGGAGTAAAAATGCACTGGTTGCACATGAGGGACCATTGTCTTTCTCCTTTACTACATATGGCAGCTAGCATGACTCTAATTATGATTCCAAATGCTGAAAATGTTCTTATCTTTGTTGAGGACATGGTTGGAGGAGAGACACATTGGTTGGATTTTTCCTTGGGGGGAGAAATTTCCCCCGATTTTTGCGCTACATGTTTCAAGGGGAGCATGGGAAAAGATATGGCTACCATATTAGATCACTTGTTTCTTTATGAGATAGGCCATATTATTTTTTGGAGCACTTGGGACATACCTCTAATGAGCATTTGGGAGGATATTTTCTATGAATTACCAATCCAGGAGGTGATTCATTTCATTTGGATGATAGCATGGAGATGGGAGTCCTTCATTGATGATGAAATTCCCCATGATTGTCATCGCTTCTATCTTAAGGAGGCCATGGATAAGAAAGAAGGTTTCCACATAGACCTTCCATTCTTTCATGATGAGAGCCATTTGATTTATTTACCAAAGGCCAACTTGCACACTTGGGAGGAACCATTGGGAGACAGAATTATTGCAGAATATCTAAAGCAATGGTGGAGACTGTTAGATGAGGAGGCCCCAAGAGGAGGAGGGGAGATTTTGTAGCACCCTTCCAATTTCTTGAGGAAAAGAAACATTTGGGAGGGGAAGACTACAATATTCCTAAATTAGCATGCAAATAATAGGAATATTAATTTTTCTTTTAAACTCTAGTTAGATGAATAAATGGGCAAGGAGGCTCATAAGTTGCTTAAGTAGGAATAAAATCCCTCATAGTGTAAAAAGGGATAATGTAATAACTAGATCAAGAATCCACATGTGTGAAAAGGGTCTAAAATGTGTGGACAAAGTCAAGTTTGACCAAGTCAACAACATTTTTATATAAGGAGTGGATCCTAAATAAAGACAACTCAATGTGAATGAAGATCAATCTAGCTAGTCAAAATGAAGACACCTTGAGTGTGAAAGGAGACAAGGCTGAAGATCCAGTCAAAGTTGATCCAGTGAAAATTGATTTATTCAAGATTGAATAAATCAAACAACACTGTAAATAGATGAGAAATACTAATGGAGATAGTGTAATTTTGGTGGAGGAGCCTTTGCATGGAAGCAACCTCATAATGGGGTGGGACCCTTGGTGAGGAAGCTCATCAACTATATAATGGAGGGGATGGAAACCATATGGAACATGATTGAGATTACATTTTGGATGTGGTATATTTAGAATTCTTGCATACTTTGGCTATTTAGCTAAGTTTGTTGCATTTTTCAGTGCAATGGTTTTCTCATGCGGGAATTCCCTACTCTTGCTTGGAGATCTTGCTTAAGAAATCCAAGGAGAGAATTTTGTGCTTCATTTTCCACTATCTAGTGTTAGGCCAAGCAGTTACCTTTGGAAACAATGTAGTCCCTTTTAGAAACTACATTATTTATTATGGTGTTGCAATGGAAGGTTTTAATCCCTTGTTTTGAGAGCTAGTTTCCTAGGAGGAGGATCAACCTTCTTCCAGAAAAGATAGAAAAAGGATCTACAACAATTTCTATGCATGATCAGCCATATTTATGTAGTGCTTCAGCCATATAGGGTGATTCAGCCATAGATCTGCAATAGATATTTCATGTATATCATTTTTTTCAAGAAAACCTTACCGGGTCATCTTGGATCTATGTAGAAGAGACTAGATCTCTATTTTGTGCTCTATTGATTAATAAAACATCAGATCTGATTTATCTCTCAATTTTCTGGGTATAACCCTCAATAAAATGTGTTGTCTCTTTCTGCAGTGATTTATATTTGTAGCAGTCTTTGGGTTTCAGTGTTTTTGAGTTGTTTTGAGCATGGGAGGCTTGTTTAACTAGGAAAAAGTCATTTGTTTCTGATCTCCTCTTAGATATAAGTCTAATAATGTCATATATAATGGAATCATGGGCTGCATTTTTCTATTTATGATTATATTTCTGAAAAATATGCTTTTCATGCATGTATTGTTGATTTTTCCCTTTTGGGGATATTACATATTGTGTTCCTCTCTCCATCCTTAAGCCATCGAATCCTGAATTTTTGTTTCCATAAGATTTTTTCCTGATGTCTTATGTCTTCTAGTTGGGCCACTAGAGTGGCTTGCAGGACATCAGAATCTGCGGTGCTTCCTTATAGAATGATTTTTTTTTTGGAGCTCCGCCATTTGTTGCTCAATTTATTTTTGGTTGTTGAAGATATTTCCAAAGGAGGTTTGATTCCAAAATTTTAGTTTTACTTTGAGCATTTTGAGCTTTTGTTCGAAATGGAACATTTTTGACCCATCCGAAGGTATAAGAGAGGATAAAAAATCCAAGATAAGGTCTTTGAAGCCCAGATTTGTGACCCAAAATTGTTCAAAGTGAAAATGCTTATGCGTTTCCAGGCCTGGTCTGACCCATAAAAGCTGAGTAGGCCAATGGTCTGATCCAAAATTAGGTGAGATAGTTGTGACCAATTTCCCTCATAGATGAATGAATTTGTCGGTGATAATAAATCGGTCAAGGTGGGAAGAAATTTGGTGTGATATCCCTCGTCGGTTATTCCAGGTGAAGATCCCATTAGAGGTGTGGAGGTCAATTAATTGATTATCTTCAATGAAGTCCTTGAATCTGGAACTGTCAGTGTCAAGATGAGGCCATCCTCCTTTTTTTTCCTAAAGGATCGTAATATTAAATTCTGCCCCCAAAGCCCAGAGAGGATGTGTGTTGAAGTTTGAGAAACTCGATAGTGTTCAATAGGTCTATTTTTTTCATCGCCACCTAATGGAAGTAGAAATTTGTGAGATGTCCATGAATGTTGGTGCCCAGAAGGTGGAAAGAGGCCTGAATGAAATTGCAAGTGCCATGGAAGTTCTCTAGAGAAACTAGTTTTAGGTTCCAAATGATTTCTAGGCCATTCGAGGCTCCACATGCATCTACATCTAGGGTGTGGCAGCCTTTCCAAAGTCTAGTAAGGATCGTATCTAGAGTGATGCAAGAGCATTTAGATTCTTGCATAAAGAAAATTGTGGGGTTTTATTCAGCTATTATTTTCTTGATTAACTGGTGCTTGGAAGGGATATTTAGCCCTCTTATGTTCCATGAGATAAGCTTCATTGAGAACTATGGGATATGACAGAATGGAACTTGGTTAACTTTAGATATCTTTCGGATTCTACAAGTTCTTCTCCAAAAATGACAATTCATTGCAGATCAAATCTTCTTCCTCTTTTCTTGGATTCTTTCAAAATGTGCTTGGTGTTAAGTAGTGTTCCTCCTTGGATGCCTAGAATGGGGATCTGTTGAGCTTGAGAGAGGAATTCCTCCAATTGATGGATTTGTTGATTAGGGATTGAGATATAATCCTTTCTCTTGCATGCATCTTCGAGGCCGATGATATCTAGATCTCTGTAGTCTATACTCCTTGGTTCCATTGTTGTGTGTGTTTTGGAGGTAGAGATTTTTCCTTTACCAGAGTTAATATATGAAGGATGCGGGGTTTGGGATCACAAGGGTGCTTCTAGGGGATCAAAGGCTTAGGAGGAGCCTTTGGTTGTGTTTTTTTCCTGCATGGGCATATATGAAGAGCTGGGAATAACAAAAGTTTGAGTATTCAGATTGTGTAAGGCTTTGAAGTTGTTTTTGGTTGAAGGATTATTGGTAGGCTTGGTTGTGGTCGGCTTCTTAGTGTGTATTCTCTATCCAGTGACTTTTGTAAAGCCCTCCAAATATTTAGCAGCATAGTCTTTGTTCATGGTGGAGCTTTGATTGAGAGGGAAAACCATGAAACGATTCCCATGCACATGGAATTTTCGGCATATGAAAGGCACATGCTCATAATCCATAGTTTGTATCCATTCAAAATCATCATGTTGAAGGCTTACCCCATCAAGAAGAGTTTTGGCTATGTGCATGTAAACACAGATCCTAGCATAGGCTGTCTCCTTGTTGATTCTTGTTTCGTCTGCGATTTTTATGAATTCCCATAGTGTTACACCAATTTTTTGTCATTTAACCATGTATAATTAGATGGATCAAAATACACCATGTAAGACTAATTTCACCACAGTAAAATTGCTTTCACCAAGAAATAATTTAATAAACCATCATCTATTAAGTTATTTCTGGTCTAAACAGGAAACCCAATGAAGAATAATTAAATAAATCCTTATTTGTTTTATTTTCCTCTAGGAATAATTAATTAAACTTCTATTTAAATAATATTCCTGGTCATAATTAACCCAATTAATGAGATATAATTAGATAAATCATTATTTTTCTTATTATTCTCTCGGAATAATTAATTAATCCTTATTTAATTATTATTTCTTTGTTAAATTTGACTAAATATTTTGATAATAATTAAATAAATCATTATTTTTTAAATTATTCCTTAACCCCATTCTTGAAATAATAAATAAATCATTTATTTGTTTATTATTTCTAAATAAAGGGATTTAACCAATTTAAATTCCTTTCCCCTCCAACAAAATTTTTGGCGAGGAAAAAGGTCTCTTAAGAAAGACCCAGGTTCGGATTAGAGGCCAACAAGGATTTCCGCTGTAGTCTAGCACCACGCCGACATTTTCACCCTGCTCCAAGGATAAGAGAGTCTCACTCAAGGCATGTCCTGACCTTACTAAGGTTGGGAGTAGATTGATATCAATCTAGCAGATTAAATATATATATGAACTAGAATGATCTCAGAGCTTAAGCAAACACAACACTAACAGGGTAATATTCTTTAGAAGCCCATTCTGTAAGAAAGTTAATAAAAATTTTAAAATACTACCATATCAATCAATCTGGATTACAACATACATTGGGAACTTTAAACTCTGATCATATTATAATTCACTTGTCGGCAACAGACCATTACAATGCTCCTTAACATGAGCTTTAACCAAACAAATTACAAAGAGTCCTATCCAATGGATTAGAACATAGAAATATAGAGAGATAGAGAACAAAACAACATGAACAAAGCTCTCCTACGGCTCCTGTTTCTTCATTCCATCTGTGCCAACCTCCTTTCTTCGTTGGATGGCTGCCTATTTGTTTTGCTGCCAACGCAAATGACAGTTCTTCCTTTCTTCTCGCTTGGCTATCTTCTACCTCTCTCTGTTCATTAGGAATTCTATTGCTTGTCTCTTGCCATGTTCTTCTATGATCTGTGATTGCTCCCACAACAGCCATACCACCTATTCTTCATTCCTTCACAACCTTGACAGCTCCCTTCCTATCATGGTTGTGTCCCACCATGTACTATCCGCAACTCAAAACTGTTTGATTTCAAAACAAGGGCCCCAAAAGGCCCCGACCACAACCTATTGACTTGCCCCGAGTCAATCACTCTTCACTGTCTCTATTTCCATCGGTCTGCTCAGCCTTGTGTTCTGCTCTGCTTGTCCCCTTTCTCCCGACTTTCTAAATAAGGGCCCCAATTCTGGGACCCATGTTAAAGCTGATGCCTTGAGCTCCTGAAAGGTTTTCAGGGTGTGATGCCATCCTTGCATGAGCGAGTCAGTTTGCGCTGTGACCTGAGTGACCAATTCCTCCCCTAAAACAGATGGCAGGCTATCGAAAACTTTTAGGATTTTCGTATTAGCCTCAGAGACTAGTCATTGCATTGTTTGGGCGCTGGTTTTTATCGGCTCTCTCAGTTCTCAGAGAGCTTGCTTTGCTACAGCTGAGTTTTCTTCAATCTGTTGTATCTGGACCTCCAGAGCATCCACTTGAGCATATAGTTGGTGGAGTCTAGTAGGGTCTGTGGCCTCCTAGATCTCCCTTGATACTTTTTGTAGCTGTAATTAAATCGGTTAAGATTTCCGTGTGAGCGAGGTCAAACATTCCTATAGACCCATCAGTAGGTCATACACTTCTTTCACTATAGTACTAAGAACTTGCTACATTTTTGTCACCTGGATCTGTCTCTCTGATATCTACTCTATGTATACAACTGCTGGGTCTGGAAACGTGGTCTAGGCTACCAATGCTGCTTTGAGTTCCTCGTTTTGCTGATGGAGGTTTGAACATGCCACCCTAATGTGGATCGTGTGTTCGACTATGTCATTCTCCTTTATCCCTTTTGGTATTCAGTTGTTGTTGGTCATTACTGTGGGCCATACGTCCCAGAATATTCGTATCACTGTCTCCAGTTGTTCTTCTAGATTCCCCTTTTCTATCCTCAACTGTTCACGCTCTTCAGTAAGCGTGCTAATTTGTAATTGCTATTGTTCACATCTTTGCTGGAGCTCTGTGTGAAGCCCTTCCACTTGTTGTGATGCTCTCTAAATTAAATGGTATATTTGGGCTATTCCCCATGTCTCTATGCTCTGAGCATCCAATTTTCCTTGATCTAGTCGTCATGCTTGAAGTGGTTGTTTGCTGGCGATAGATTTTGCTGATTGTACCTGCGGTGACTGTGGTGGTGTTTGTTGCGGAAAATTGTTACTAGAGTCGGCCATGTTTAGATCAAGTGACATTTTTTGGGGTGCTAGATTAGCTTGCCGAAGTGGATTCTGCTCAGGGAGTGAAGCACCTATTTCTTCCATAGATTGTTCTATTTGATTTAAAAGTTCTATGAACGTAGCCTGCTAAACCAGGGTTTGGGTAACGAGGGGTACTTCTGGTGTACCTGAGTTAACTTCCACCTCAGGGTCCTCATTTGGTCTTCCTCTGACAATTGGGTTTGATACGGTGGATGATGAAGTGGAGGGCATGGTAATGGGTGGTTCTTGAATGGTAAATGAGGCAAGGGGCCGATGTTTGGTGAATGTGAGGTGGGGATATGCGAATATTTAATAAATTGAGGGGGCTGAAGGGTGGTAGCCCCCTGGTCACTTGGGGCTCCACAATGGGCTCTTCCCTGATTGACACTCCTATACTCAAAGGTCGTGGCTGATCATCCCCAGTGAGATCAACCACTGTACTAGATACTGCGATCTTGGCCCTTTTTTATTTTGGTGCAGCTACTGGCGTTTTCCTAGCTTTGGTCTTCAGGACTAGCACTGTAGTTGCTGGGGCTGGTGGGCTAAACAGAATGTTGGGTATTGGTGCTATTAGGGAGGCCGTGGCGGAAGATGGTCTGGAGTGAGACGCCTGAAATTCTGAAAACGTAGGAAATGTAATGGAATCACTTATTAATACTCGAAATACTTTATTAAAATTTTGTACCTTGGTGTTTAATTTCTCAATGATTGGGGATAGCTGAAACTGTGCCATCCTAGTCACCGTCTGCTCTAAAGTCTCTCCCAGTAGTGGGATTGATAGCATCCCATCGAAGATATAACTGTAGACTCCGCTTCTAACCTCCATCGCTACTCCTGACCATGAACAGACTTCTGTGTGGAATGTTGTTTCATCAATTTGGAACTTTAATGGCCTCATTTTGAAAGTAGATTCTGGTACGCATGTTGGCTTGATAAAGGTTTTCTTGTGGGTAACTCCAAACCATATCTGCGTGCTATAACCATCTAGAAGACTCCTTGGGACTCTTTGTTGACTCATCACCACATCAACCATTTGGCTGTACCATATCCTAAAAGCTTCTGCGTTTACCTCCTTCGTGCTAGGATCCCTAGAGACCTTCCAAGGCACGAACTTCATTGCCAATCGTTGTCTTGTTGATATCTCCATAGGTACTCGAATGCCTGGAAACGTCCATTTCCACATTTCTAGTGCCATAATTAGATATCCGTAGATGAATCCAGTTGCCTTCTTGTAGTTTTCCTCACAAGCTTCAAACAACTCATTCAACAAAAATGAGCACCAGTTCAGTTGTGCCCCCTAAACACAATGCTCTGCAACCGAAATTGTATCTAGCATGCATTCTCCTTTTGTATAGTGCCTCATTGTTTTACTTGCAATTAGGTAACAGATGAACCTGACCTCTGGCTTGTTGATCAAGTCGATTTTTGCTCCTTTCCCCCCCTCTTAGTGTCATACTTTGTGTACTAGTCATTATCTTTGGAATTCTTCGCCCTTTTGGATATAGTCTGGAATGCTGATGATCAGGAGATCAAGTCTTTTGTAGAAAAATGCTCAAAAATGAAGTTGCTCAGAATTGGTCCAAACCAGATCGACTAGAAAGAGCTCAAAAAAAAAATCCTGTAGACGTGAACGACACTGAAAACCTATGCCATATGAGAAAGTTATTCAGCTTTGAATTTTCTCAATTTCAATTAAAGAATGGCCAAAATTTGACTTTATAAAAAATTATTTTTATTTAAAAAAAAATATTCCATAGAATATTCTACGAATATTTCATGGAATATTCCACAAAATATTCTGTGGAATATTCCTCAGGCGACCAATGAAAAGGTGCCACGTGGCCCCAAGATACAAATGAAATGGGCATTCAAAAGTTTATTTTGGTCACTGAGAGATTCGACCCCGGGTTGGGGTGATGGCAATGGAGAGGTTTGACCAACGGGCCACTGTAATTCTTGTTAAAATATGGGCGCAAGTTTATATTTGAACTTTAAACTCTGTTTCAGCGGGGCCATAAAGGGGCCAACCCCTTCGCATGTAACCAACTGCCCGGAACCAAAGGCGATTAATCGGCGCGCTTACTATGTTGGGGTTATGGTCACGTGGGTTTCGGCACCATATTATAATATATGGTTTAAACCTTAGCAAATGTCAAAATAAACTCAAAGTCCTTTAAAGATTTCCGAACGGTGCGGTCACGCGGCCCTATTCTTTAGCCCCCCACGATTGGCAGAAGTATGGAAGAGTGCCATTTTTAGCGCCGAGCCCTATTTTGGTGGACTTATCTGGAGTTCCACCATTTTTGGTGGAGCTTTTCTAGCCCTCACTGGGCAAAACTTCAGTTAGCCATAACTTTGGCTAGGAAAGTCCAATTGAAGTGAATTTTTTTTTTATTTTGGGGTATTGAAGCATTCTGGAGCTATTGGGATAGGTTGCAGAGCCATCAGGGCAATCTGTCAGTGATTTTATCAGCGAATTTTCTTGTGGAGCCACTAGGGCTTGGTGAAAGATCAGCTGTATTGGACTATACTCATACATTTGAGGTGAATGAATAGTCGATTTTTACTGTTTTCAGTCCTCTGTTTCTAAATTTTCAACTAATTTAACCTTTTGAGGCTTTCTTCACAGTGTAATACTTAATTTGAGCATTAATGAAAGAGAGAAAAGCCTATTTAGAGGCTTTTGGACCCAGCAGAGGTAGCCCAAGAGAGGGGTGAAATGCTTAAAAAAATGCTTACTGTTATGCTGTGCATTTTTGCTAATATATTTCAGATTTTACTACATTAAACAGTAATTTTTAATAAGTTCACTTTTCCCAATGATACTTATACAGTGATCAAAACCCCTTTGTTTCACTTCAAACCACATTACTTCCATTGCAGAATACCTGTACTTGCTTATTCACACATAAAATTTTGTTAATGAATACTTTGAAAACATAAACAAATACTTTCATTGCCAGATCGCTTTAGTGTTTACCTTATATTTCTTTAGGCAGAGCCAGTAAGAGGGCTAGAAGCTTCTGGTTTCATCCTTTCTAGTGAAGGTGAAATAACCAGTAAAATCCCCTACTGTCTATCTCTGTATAAGAAATATTTTGTTCACACAATTTCAGATCAATTGATGAGACATCCCTCCCTTCCATTGACAGTCCAGTTAACCTGTGGACGTCCTCCGCATGAATCAGGATTTCTTTCTCCAGCCATAGCAAACCGTTATGAATTCAGCTCAACAAGAACTTGGTGCACTACATTGCAGCACCTGTAACACCGAAAACCAGGAGATCTCTTAAGTTCAGTATGGTAGATCTACTGTTGAATTCCTCAGAACTCTGGTAGGATTCTCGCCGCTTGCTTCCCTGCTTCGGTGGCATAATTCTTCATATATACTTGTCTGTTTGTTGCTGGAAACTCGAAAGAGTCCGTGAGGTCAGTGTCGATCAGTGAGGCACTGTCGTATTTCCCCACTAACGATTCCATCTTTTGCACTCTGTTATCGAGCTCTTGCTTTACAACTGCTGGTGTTTCTCTTGTCATTCTATCTCTTCTCTGATACACCTGTAGAACAACTCCTTCTCTTTTCTTTTGAATTCCTTCTTCTGCGTTCCTTCTTTGCTCTTCTTCTGGCTCTGCTTCTCTTGCTCCCTTGGATGTTTCTGGTTCTAACTCAGATTTTTCCGACATTCTCGCACTTCTTTGCATGTAGGTTATGTAATTAACCAGCACGGGTAAGGTTGATGAGACCCCATAACTAATCAATTTCCCCCTGGCCTCATCTGTGGTTATGATCGTGTGATTAGTTACCGGCTGAGGTGGGTTTTGACAATGCTGACTGTGGCTTCAGGATTTGGGCAAACACGATAGTTGGTGGTTATGCCTTATTATGGAAAATTTATTATGGTATGGGTGATGCTAATTATGGCAATTATTTCCAAATCTTGGTAATCCTACGGACTGACATGTGTAATAGGCGTAATGATGTTGGGCTGATGTTTGACACACTTTTCTATCTGACGTGGATGACATGTTGGACAGTACCCTTCCTCGACACAATTGGTTGTGTTGTGGTCTCTGTAACACAACTGTACTTATTTTTCTAGTTTTGCTAAAGTGGAAATCCTATCTATGCTCTTCTCAGGTGCGAGAGAGTTATTGATACTATTCTACCCTACTGACTCCTCTTGGTTACGAGAGGTATTGGAATTGGAAATGAGTCACTTACTCTTGGTAGGGCTTCAGGTGTGTGTCGTTCACCCATCCTTGTATAACTTGGCCATCCAGTTGTGCTAACCGAACTGCTCCTGAATATTTGATTTCTATTACGTAGAATGGCCCTAGCCAATGCATATATAGTTTCCCTGGCAACTTTTGGTACTTACTGTCGTAGAGTAAAAATTTTCCCCCAACCTGAAAAGTCTTGCGCTTTATGTGTTGGTCATGCCAAGATTTTTGTCTATCCTTCTGTATCCTTTGGTGAAATTTTGTGAAAAATCATTCTTCTTCGAGGCCTTGTAATTCATGCAGTCGTTCCTTTAGTGAGTCCTCCTCCGATAGTTGGAGTGATGTTGTGACTGGAAGGTTGGGTATAACAAATTCTGCTGGGACTACTGCTTCTCTCCCGTATACTAGCTGGAATGATGTTTGGTTATTCAGTCTCTTTACCGTTGTTCGGTATGCCCATAAAGTTGCTGGTATCCGCTCATCCCAGTCATCTCGTTGCGCATTGCATATTTTTGTTAGGCCCATCTCCAGTATTTTTTTGAATGCTTCTACCGTACTGTTGGCTTGCGGGTGATACAAACTGCTTTTATGATGTTGTATCATGAAGCTTTCTAGCAGAGATTTAATGGTGTCATAGATGAAGTGTGTATCTTGGTCACTGGTTAGGCTCTTTGGACAACCAAATCAGCTGATTATGTTTTCAAATATAAATCTGGCAACAGTCTCTGCTGTGAAATTTTTTACTGGCATTGATTCTGCCCACCTTGTCAAATAGTTTGTCGCTGTTATTATGTACCTTGCCTGTGAGTGTCTTGCAGCTGGTGTAATTGGTCCTAAAAAATCGACTGCCCATTTTTCAAATGGCTGCAGTACTTTTATCTGATGAAGTGGAAGTTCATCTCTTTGGGATGGCCATCCCGTTCTCTAACATACATCACATTTCTTAACAAAATCTTTGTTGTCTATATGTATTGTCGGCCACCACAACCCTGCTTGTAGTACCTTTCTTGCCGTTAATTTTGCTCCCATGTGTCCTCCCGTAACCCCACTGTGGCATTCCCATAGTACAGCTTCCCTTTCATGGTCCATGAAACATCTCCGAAGAATATGGTCCAGTCCCATCTTGTATAAGTGTCCTACTATGAGTTGGTATTCTGCAGCACGAACTACCAGTGTCTTTTTTGTACAGATGTATATTCCTGTGGACACTGCCTTGTCATGAGATAGGTTGCTATTTGGTCCAAATATTCTGGGATGGCTTCTACTCTGAAAATACCAGTGTCTGGTAACTGATCATCTATATATCCTCCAATTTCTCCATTCTCTAGTCGAGACAGGTGATTAGGCCCTACATTCAATCTTCTGGGCTTTACGATCACCTCAAAGGTGAACTCCTGGAAGAGTAGGAGCCATCTGTAGATTCTCCTTTCCAAGACTGGTTTGTTTACCAAATATTTCAAGGTTGAGTGGTTGGCAAAAAATTTAAACATACCTCCCAACAGGTAGTGGCGAAACTTTTGAAGGGAATACACCATTGCCAATGCCTCCTACTCTATTATGGTGTAGTTCCGTTCTGCTGTGGACAATTTCTGACTTGCAAAATATAGCGGGTGGTCAACTGAAGTGTCCCCTGGTTGCGCTAAGACTGCTCCAAGAGCAATGATGGAAGCATCGATGTGCACATGAAATTGTTTGTCCCAATTTGGGTGAACTTATATTGGTGCACTTGCTAATTTTTCTTTCAGAGTATTCAAGGTTGTTTTGCAATTCTTTGTCCAGTGAAATTGCTCATACTTTCACAACAGCTTCTCTAAAGGGGTTTTTATATTCGCATAGTTGTGGATAAATCGCCGGTAGTAACCTGTGTGGCCCAATAGTGATCTCAGTTGTTTTACCGTCTCTAGTGCCTCCATGTTGACTATCACTGCTACTTTGGCTGGGTCGACACAAACTCCTTGGGTACATACCATGTGTCCTAGCAGTGTTCCAAGCGGTACTACAAAGATGCATTTCTTCAGGTTCAACGAGATCTGAAGTTGCCTACATCTATCAAACATTATTTTTAATAACGTTGCATGGCATTTTAATAATCTGTAAACTATCCAGTCATCTATATAGACCTCTAAGAACTTGTGGATGTACTCCCTCAAAGCAGCTATCACGATACGAGAAAATACTGCATGTACATTTTTCAATCCGAATGGCATCACATTATATGCAAACGAGCCCCATTTGGTGGTGAATTTTTTATTTTTCTTATCTTCCTCTGCTATCTGTACTTGATGGTATCCTGAGAATCCATCAGTGAACTAATACACCTCACTTTCCACAACATTCTCTAAGACCTCATCACTAAATGGAGTGGGAAATGGGTCATGGACACAGGCATTGTTTAAGCTCCTGTAATCGACACAGACTTGAATCTCAGACTTCTCCTTTTTATTTTGTACAACTATAGGACTTACCCACTATGCTTCCTCTACTAGGAATATTAATCCTACCTTTAACATCTTGTCGATCTCTGCCTTAACTTTTTCCTTCACCCATGGGTTCAGACGATATGGTCTATGTTTCACAGGCCTTGTGTCAAGCTTCAATATTATCCACATCTCCCCCATATCCCATTTTATTCCCTTTATATCTGCTACCGATGATAGGAAAAAATACTCATATTCCTGCAACAGACTGTATATCTCCCTAATTGTCTGTTCATCCCAATAATCTCCAATTGTTGCTAGTTTTGGCTTATGATCTGTTCCAATATTTAGTCTCTTGGTTTTTAATGGTAGCAGGTGAATCCCTTCTGTTGTTGTTTCTTCTTTGATATCCCTTTCC
This sequence comes from Pinus albicaulis, assembly GCA_034641835.2. Classification (NCBI taxonomy): domain Eukaryota; kingdom Viridiplantae; phylum Streptophyta; class Pinopsida; order Pinales; family Pinaceae; genus Pinus; species Pinus albicaulis. The sequence continues at coordinate 447,152 of JAXQQM020064152.1, forward strand.
CCTTCCGTTTCTTCAAAATACAGATGCTTGAGATCTTCTAGATTATCATCATCCATTTCGCTATTTATCTTTTGACATGCTACCTTTTGTCTGATGCCAAGGTTCAAAAGCGACTGCTCATCCTCCTTCTGAATTTCTGGGAAGAATAGCACCTTCTTTATAGCATGCAAAGCTTTTGTGACCTGTTCCATTTTTCCTTTGAACAAGAAGCATCATGTGAAGCTATCTGCAACTTCCTACCATGTGCTGGTCCCTCTTTTCTTTTCTTCCGTCAGGTACCAGGTCTGTGGAATCAAGTCTAGAGAGTGGATAAATATTTGTACCCATAGCTATTCTGGATATCCTATAGTTCTCCTTTGATCCTCACATTACTTCAAATGGTTTATGGGGTCTGAGTCCCCTTGGTATTTATTCTCAACCTGAGGTCCTTCCTCTTCCTTAAATCTCGCTTTCAATGCTTGCGCAACTCTGCCCCATTGTGATAGTGAGTTGCGCTAGTTACTCCACCATCTTGCCAATGTGGACTGTAACGCCATGTCCATTAGTGGTACCCTATGTCCTTTTGGTACCCTATCTTCTATTTCTGTTATGAAAATGTTTACATCATTCATATTGGATAAAGTGGGGTAATCCCTTACCTCAGTCCCGATCCAATTGATTCTTCCAATGTTGGCGCATCTCCTTGTATTGGTCTCATACCCTCCTTGCTGCCAATCATCCCAAGCTATTTCTGAGCCTAATTATGAGCTTTGGATGCTTCTCCAACTTATAGAGCCGCTTGCTGTTGGGTTGATGTAATCTTCCCTTCTTCCTGTGGTCATTTGATATAGATGGTCCATTAGCTGAACATCTTCTATGTTGTCTACAATCTCTGTGTATCTTGGTCCTTGATATGGGTCGAGTGGTTGAGTGAATCTGACTTCCTCATCCTCAAAGGTCATCAGTTATTTATTTAGATCTATTATTACATAATTTTCAAAGGCCCAGTCAATTCCCAACAATGCAGGGTAAGGATCTTTATTCCCCATGATGTCGATAACCTCAAAGTCTGTATATGTATTTACTCCTACAATATCAAATTCAACTTCCTCTAGTTTGCATATGGGCACAATGCAATATTGGTTCACCATCCAAATTTGGATTGGTGAGTATGTTAACCTTGGCTTTCCTAATGCTTCCCAGGTTTTTCTTGGTAAAATATTGACATTGGATCCCAAATCAAGTATGGTGTCTTTAATTTGGAAACCAACAACCTCGGTGTTTACTCAGAAATATTTTCTTGTCCTTCTTTTATTTCTTTTCACCCTCTGTACATACCTCTGGGTTGTGTCAGATGATTCCCTTGATCCTGTCTTCTTCTGCACCACTCCTTCTAGGTTCTGCTTTAGTTGCTCCAACATTGGTGCATTGTTAATAATATTCAGGAATAGATGGAACCATTCTTGAATGATAGTACTTGAATTGGCTTGGTTTTCGTTGTTTTCCTATGTTTGATGTAACTCAATACCTTCCCCCCCCCCCAATTAGGAAAATTTTTCTACTGCCTCTTGGAAAAATTTCTTTTGTCTTTCCAGTTTGATCAATGGTTTTGGGGATGCTGGCTTGATCAATTTTATTGGGTCCACTGTACATGCATCTTCCTTCGTTATCTTGCCTCCTCATATCAATATGACCTCGTTCTACATTGTCCGAGTCTCCATTATCCTGGGCTCTGAATTTACTAGATTTGTTCCCCTTTGTCTAGTTCTTTCCTCCCATCTTTTAATGAGCTCAGGGCAATCTTCTGTTGCATGCATGTTAACCCGACACTGGGAACACCAGGGTCTTCTAGGAAGTGGGCATTCCCTAGCTACATTTCATTCTTGGTCATAGTTGTAACATATTACTAGACCTCTACCCCATGCTCAGCCTCCTCTCATGCCTCCTGCTCTTCCTCAGGGAGTCTCATTCACTCGGTATGAAGGTTGGTCCAATCGTTCCGCCAATGCATCCAGAGTCTACATTGCTCTGTGCTGTGTGTTTTTGAGGCACAAAAATCACAGTATGTGTTATTTGGAACGGTGGAATACTTTTTCAAAATAGGGCATAGGTGAGGTGGATGACCCATGTTCTTACATATTTCACAATATTCAGTAGTGGTTGGACTTTGTTGCGCAGGGAACCCTGTGTATTGTTGTTGTGGTGGATATATTCCTTGGGTGTTTATCTGCGCCACTCCTCCCCATTAGGGGAATTTTGAGGTCTAAAATGGGCCTCCTAAGGAAATTATAAAATAATAGTGGAAAAAATCAAATAAGATTTGATGACATCATCAAATTTTAGAGGGAAAAATGAAAAAACTACTTTTTCAAGTCATATTGTCAACTTATCTCCGAAAGTTTTTACTCAAATTTTGAGTGCGAGTACTCGTTGGATGCAAAATTTAATTCCTCATCCAAGGAGTACCCATGTTGCATACTTTCGATGGGTCCTACTACACGAAAACTGAGAAATACATGAAAAACGTGATTGTAATCACGTTTTTTTTATGTATTTCTCATTTTTCGTGTAGCAAAGTCCATCAAAAGTATGCAACATGGGTACTCCTTGGATGAGGAATTAAATTTTTCATCCAACGAGTACTCCCGCTCGAAATTTGAGTAAAAACTTTGCGAGATAAGTTGAAAGTACGAGTTGAAAAAGTAGTTTTATTATTTTATTATTTTTTAATATTTTTACCCTTTAACTTAAAAAATGGTGAATCATCCCCCATGGTTGACATCATCAAATTGAATCCTATTGGTTCTTATAAAGTTTATTTTTGTTGTACATTTTTCTTAGGAGGCCCATTTTAGACCTCGAAATTCCCCTAATGATTGGTGGAGCCTCTGTGCCCCTGCGGCCGATGTCCCCCCATTCTGACCCCGCAACCAAGGACATTCGGTTACGACATGTCCTTCCATTAGATAGTGTGTGCACCATAAATTTGGTCTTTCTGGCCACATTGGTTGAATTTCCTTGAGTTTCTCTATCAAGTTCGCTATTTGATGCCATAACCCCATTATAGAGGGGTCCTGTACTGATGTTCCTCCCTTAAACTCTTGCGGATAACCAGCCATGGCTTCTATCTTCATTGATTTCTCCAGTGCATCCTGTAACGTCTTGATCCTCTGTTGAGTTAATGGAGTTCTTGTCAGGGGTAGTAGAACTTTGATGAACCAATCCTTTTGATGGTTCAGATCGATTGCATAGCCAAGTTTTCCAATTGCATCTTTGAATCTCTGCATCAAATCCCAAGCAGTCTCTCCTTCCCGCTGCTTGATTTCCCACATTTCTGACAGACCTTGCTGGTCTGTTTGGGGTAGTTTTAACTCCTTAATGAAGTCCCCTTTCTCATCTGGCATTGCTGGATTCTGATGAGCTTCAGACCACTTTATAAACTAGCGTAGTGCCCTCTCCCTAAGAGTGGTTTGAAATTCTATCAGCTTCCCTGCATATGGTGTCTGTCGTGCCCTCCATATGGCCACACAGAGGTACTAGTGCTGTTCCACATCGTCACTACCCCTCCCAGAGAACTCTGGGTATTGGGTAAGTGATCCCGCCATGTTCACTTGAGTAGGGGTTACTAAAATGAAGCCGTTGGTTCCTGGTTGTGAGATGGTACCACTAGAAATTATACTACCAGTGTTTATTACTACTGGAGACTGAATATTATGCAACTTACTTAATTCACGCAACTTAACAAAAATTTCACTTAGTGGTTGGTAAAGCACCAGGGGAAGGTTGGGACTAGAGCAACTTGAACTTTGGGCAATATGAGTACCTTTAGATATGAACGCCGACCTTTCTTGGAATATTTGCTCCATTGCAACATGCAACTCCACATCGAACATCTCCTCAGGGCATGCATATACATATTCTTCGCCAGACTTCTCTCCTTTCTCCTTCTGGGTTGGGTTCCTATACACCTGCCAATCTTCTTTAACGCTCCCTCCTGTATCCTGGGCACCCACCTAAATTTCCACTTCCTTCGTCATCTGAGGCGCCTCATGTTTGTCCTTTCGACCACTTCCCTATCTCTTCAACTCCTTTATCACCCTTTCTTGCCACTTCTCAGCAATTTGTGCCCTCCGATGTGCTTGTCACTCCCTTAGCCTATTAGAGGTCTCGACATCCATACCCCTACTCCCCTTTTTTTTCATTGTTCTTGTAGCATCTCTCCCCCAGTCCCTTCCCCCAGCACCGGAGTTTTATGCTTCCATCTCATATTTTTGGAACCCCATTAGTCCTTCATCTACCATCAAGGCTTTAATCCACAATGGAATATCCTTTAGCAGCTTCCCTCGTAACTCAGATTTGAATATATCCTCTACCCTCGAAAAGGACTGACAGTACTCTGCTGCAAACTCCACTATGTATCTGTCCAAGGTAGATTCCACCGAGTAATCTACAACTCAGGTCAACTTGGTATTTAACGAATGTAGGGCCACTAGATCTCCGTGCAACCACTTGCGACCAACTTTCCGCGAATTTATTTTGGTTACTTTAGTCTGGAGCCTTCGCAACCAGTTGTAGAGTTCTTCTGGGAAATTTCCCCAAAAGATCTCATAAACATTGCTGGTGGATTGCGAAAATAGAACCAGATCTTTGACCATTTTCTCCCTCTATTGTCTCAGCTCGGCTTGCTGAGTGATGAACAAATCTAAGTGGTTATTCCACCAGCTTCGTATTTCTCTTTCGAAGATTCAAGATACCATGATCTAGCTCCCATATGAAATTTTGGGTCCTGGTAACGAAACCATTTGTTGGCGAGGAAAAAGGTCTCTTAAGAAAGACCTAGGTTTGGATTAGAGGTCAACAAGGATTTCCACTGTAGTCTAGCACCACGTTGGCATTTTCACCCAACTACGAGTAGCAGAGAGTCTCACCCGAGGCGTTCCATGACCTTACTAAGGTTGGGATTAGATTAATATTAGTCTAGCAGATTAAATATATATATGAACTAGAACAATCTCAGAGCTTAAGCAAACGCAACACTAACGAGGTGATATTCTTTAGAAGCGCATTCAAAAAGACAACCAATAATTTTTTTAAAATACTACCATATCATTCAATCTGGATTACAACATACACTGGGAACTTCAAACTGTGATCATATTATAATTCACTTATCGGAAACAGACCATTACAACGCTCCTTAACATGAGATTTAACTGAACATATTACAAAGAGTCCTATCCAGTGGATTAGAACACAGAAATACAGATAGATAGAGAAAAGAAAAAAATGAACAGAGCTCTCCTACGACTCCTGTTTCTTCATTCCATCTGTGCCAACCTCCTTTCTCCGCTGGCCGGCTGCCTATTTGTTCTGCTGCTAGCGCAACTAAAAGTTCCTCCTTTCTTCTCACTTGGCTATCTTCTACCTCTCTCTGTTCATCGGGAGTTCTACTGCGTGTCTCCTGCCATGTTCTTCTACCATTTGTGCTTGCTCCTGCAACAGCTGTGCCACTTGTTCTTCATTCCTTCACAACCTTGATAGCTCCCTGCCTACTGTGGTTGCGTCCTGCCACATACTATCCAAAACTCAAAATTGTTTGATTTCAAAACAAGGGCCTCAACAAAAATATAATAAAATATTCCAAGCGGTTTTAGATCTAGATCTTGGTTAATAATATTTTATTGTGCACCATTATCAAGGATAACTCAATATTTTGTTATAAATAGGAGGGTTTTCCATTCATTTCTTACCTTTTGATCCTTCTATCATGGCCAAAATTTGATCCTATTATTATTGTCTATTTTTTATTATTTTAATTTTATTTTTGCTTATCGAGCTCCCTTTGAGTCCTAAACATCTTGGGTATTCCACACCATTGAGAGAGAAACTCTGAATCTGAAACGTTTGAGGGCAATCAAGAACTCATCCCATTGAGGGGGACTCTTTATGTTCCCTTCCTAGGTGTTACATAATATAAAACTCTTTATAAATCTTGTCTTGTCTATTGAATATTTGGAGAAACTCATCTTTTATTTTGCTATTTAGCTGCTTTATTTGCATAGATCTTGGTTTATTTTTCATTTTTTTTGACCCTCTATTGCATATATAAGAAGTTAGAAAACCATCTTTGTTGTTAGGGTTGTTTTTCATGTGCAGCTAAAGTGATCTCTTTTCGTACAATTGTGTTAAGATTTCATACTAACAATTGGCGAATCCACTGGGTTTTATTTAGATTTTCCTCCGTGGCCATCTGCTTTAGTACCTAGGGTTTTTAATTCAGCTATTTTTTAGCCTCTTAATGTTTTTTTTTAAAAACCTTTTATGCCCTAAAAAAATAAAAATTCTAACTTCTGCATGTTTCTCGGTGTTTTCCGCAGGTAACAAGTATCAACCTTGACAGAGATGGTGAAATTTTTTCGCAACCTACTGCCGAGACACCTGGAAGTGCATCTCGCACTTTTCAGCCCCAAACCTATGATTTCACAGCTCAAATAGCAGTTGTTGGGCCAAAAACTGTGAGTTCACCAGCCATTAGGTAAGTACCTGTGAGCTACAGCTTGTTGCTGGGTTTTTTTTGAAATTTTTAGGGTTTACTACAAGTATTGTTCACGGTTGATTGACCTATGTCTTTGCCCATATTAGGCCTAGATATGCTTAGTTTTTCTTTTTGAATTGGGATAAAGGTCCTTAGGGCTTCAATACGCTTCCATCTTTTTAGGAAGGGTTAGTTGAGTAGGTAGTCTGAGATTTTGCAGCGCTTTCAGGCTTTTTTCAGGGTCTGATTTATTTTTCTTTTAGATCCATTTAGATCAGTTATTATCTCATCCAAAACTCCCTCTTGAGTCTTTTTTGACCTCTCCCTTAGGGTCCCTCTTGTTTTCCTTGGGGTTTTAACCTGTCAGCCCCCATTTTGCAGCATTTTTACCTTTCGTTTTTTGCTATCTCTGCACATCCTTTCAGCAGATTTGAGTCATTAGGTCCTTTTCTCTTAGACCCTAAATATATTAGTATTTTTGTGTGTTTTGAGTCTATTTTTCCCACCTCTTAGAATATTTGCTTGGGAGCCCTTTTTTTTGGGTCAAATTTATGCATCTTTATCTTTTTATTTTATTGTCATTTTCAGTTTTATTTACAGTTATACAAACCATTGTTTCCAAAGAGTCTAGTTCGACACTGAATATCCCTTTACAAATCACTCAACTACAGGTAGAGGTCCTTCCCAAGATCCCCAAAGGGCCATTACGCTGAACAACTGCTTCCTCCAAATCTGCCCACAACTATAGAATAATAGATGACTTCGTACAATCTCCTGTTGCCATGTCAATGATGGAATTCCTTTAGTCGTGCCATTCACAGTATAATGCTCTATTATTTGTGCTGTATCATTAACAAGAACACATCCACTTGCGTGATGTCTGCCTATGTTTGGAAGCAACTCGGATCACCTAAGTTAGTCCCATCCACCATCACTTAGCGTGCATGGGATGGTCACTCTTCCCAACCCCTTGGCATGTACCAAAATTGTCCTGTCACTCTTGCGGGAAATACTATTTGTGTTGACATTGAAGGCATTGACTACCCCTTGGATTATAAAATCTTTTTGGATTGTAGCTACACCTATGTGATGTCTGTTATCGCATCTGCGGTTCACCATAATATGTGCTTTCCTCACAATGGAAAGATCATCACCATAGTTCAGTTCACATATTACGAACCAAAGTCTCAGTTCTCTCCCGAGTCTATCCTATATTTGGTGGCCTGTAAAAAATAAGTCACCCCTTTTACCTGTGTTTCACTTGGAGTCTATAAATATTCCAAATTTCTTGGTGATTTTCTTAGTCCCCCCCCTCTTTTCGCAGATCCCATCTCATCAAATGTTTGCATGATGCAATTGTCTCGGACTAGCCATAAGCTATCCCGTTCAACCACCTAGTAGCCTACAACTCCACAACCTATTAGTGGTCACTCGATGGAGCCTACAAGGCCTTCCTTTCAAGGAACTTCCTCTTCTACTGGTGTCTCTACTACTCATTTCAACCAGGAACAGTTCCCCCTATCCTTAAACAGCTGGCAGCCATTACACCAGGCCATTACCCCTCTAGTAAGATACTGATTTTAGCTCCCCCCTTTGGATTCTTCTCGGTACCTGTTATGGCTATATTGAGCCTTCCCAATTTTACCTTTGGGATCTTAGTCTGGTACATTGATTCCCCAGCCAAAACCCCGCCTGTTCAGCTCAAACCTTATACTGCTTTGTCCCTGGTCCAATTGGTCTCCCTGAATCCTACCTTTGCTTCAGTGCCTTAGCCACCTCAATAGGAATCTACTCATGTTGCGAAAGCATCTGGTTAGGGGGGGAAAAGGAAAAAATAAGGAACCTAAGGATAAGGCTGCCCAAACAATTCCTGTGCCTCCTAAGCCTTCAAAGAAATTACCTTCATGTGCTTTGTGTGATGTTGTTGGGCATGCCACCCATATTTGTCCCGAGCTTCCGCATCTCAAACCTATGGTCGATAGATCATTTCATGAATCTGACATCCCAGAGGTCCATGTTACCTTACCAGATTCATCCAAGAAACTCAAAACATTGCACAAAAACAACCCTTGTGATTTGTGTGATCTTTATGGCCACTATTCTCACCTTTTTCCCCATATCAACAAATTTCACGACACACTTGAGGCTCGAATTGAAATGGAGGCCGCTTGTAGTGGATCATGTACTCCTATACTTGTGAGTTATTATGAGGTAGAACCAGAGGACATTTTTATACCTCCACCCAATGTCGAGATGATGAAAAATTTAGCCACTATCCTCTATCTGTCATCATCCATGAGATCCTTGGAGGAAAACCCCTTCGGGGTATTCCTTTCTGTTTCGACTGAACCTCCTTCAGTGATCACCATGGGCTCAAAATTAGTAGATGTTTCATATACTAGCACTTCGACTACCCTTCGTAGCGATGCGTATGTGAAACATATATCTGATGATGATGCACCAGGTAGCTCCGCCGCATCATGTGGTATCCCTTCCTCCAGTCCCACTATCTTCCCTTTAGATGAAGACATTATGGAAGGCAAGACCATGCCTGATTATCTTTGGGATGATATGCACCACCATGCGTACTTCCTTCCGCAACAACCCCATGACCAACATGTTGTGGAGTCCAAAGACTTCATCCATTGTGAGGTCGATTAGATATATATCCTATTACATCAAATCCATCATTCAAACCACATACACCTTGTGGCCATTACATTGACACCCACTGTTTTGTTAAGGGGGCACCCATTTGTGAGAGTCCAGGAGAAGAAATTCTCCACAACCCTCCTAGTGCATCTGGTACTATCGACTCTAGTACCATTATTATTATTCCCCATTTAGAAGAACCTATATAGTCTCATATCACTTCAAATCACTCTAGGGATGATTAATCATTCCTTCATCAACCCAATCCCTTAGACATTATTGTTGACTAACCTCTAGCTATATATGGGCCTCATTCCCACTTTAGAATACCAGATCACTCCCCTCCACCACTTATGCTTGGGGGCAGTATCTCGTGCTTGGGGGCATGATGAAACCCCTAGCCATGTTGTCACTTGATTTTCATATGTCTCGGCCTAGATTCCACTGATCTAGGTATGGTCCATTATCCTCCCATTCCTTCGATAGTTTTTCCTACTAGCCTCCCCGATGAGCCATATATCGTAGATGTTTGATACCATACCTTCAAATATTCTACTTTATGTGATACCATACTTACCACTTATTCCCCATGATTGACTTAGTGGGTGGGGATGATTCTAGAGTTTCTCTAGTAGTTCATTCATGTATTCCTTTCTTACCTTGATTCTTCACTAGGAACCCTTCTTCCAAGAAAAAATAAGTCCACCTTTTAGACAAGTAAGGCCACCTTACTGAAAGTCAAAGATCTTGTTTCCAATGGGCCTTCCTCCTCTCCACATTCACCACATCTACACTTGCAAATGAATCAAAGTGGAGGGAAATTGCCCTATTAAAAGAGAAAACCTAAATTTTCTTTCGCCAATTGCGACCAAACCGTAGCCCCGTTTGATGAACTGTCAGCACCATTGGAAAGCTCTCAGCAAGTTCTAAAATGGGTATTCATTTTTTTTATGATTGGATACTTCATCGAGAAGCATTTTTTCACAAAAGTGTCACTTCCCTGCTTCTCAAAATTGAATTTCTGCACTTATGCCACTTATACTTGGGCCACCACATAGCCTCCTTACTTGTCAACGCTTGTGTTGATTTTTTTCATGAGTAAACATCTTTTACTCATGATTTTATGGTCCCCACCAGAACTATTCTATGTGGTAGCATCATCAAGTTGCCCTTTTTCAGAGCATTCGAGTTGAGCCATTATCGCATTCAAGGAGTCTATCCCGAGTCCCTTTGCCTCCCATTACATTGTCTCATCCATTCATGCTTTTTCCCTCTATAGTGTAGCCCTCTTTAACCTCCAGTCCTACTGTCTCCCATCCCATCCAGAATCGAGTTAGTCGTTGCCAGGTCATCCATACTTTTTATGCTCTGACAAGGGAAGTCGTCCGTTTGCTACTCAATATCCACCATTCCACCATCATTCTTGGTGTCATTCCATTAGTTGCTCTACTATTTTCCCTCGTGCCTTAGTTGGGTACCCTCATTACCTCACCTATGGGAGACTTCCTTTTGTCGACATCAACACATTCATTCCATAAGAAAAGTATAGAAGGCGGTGTATCTTGGCTCCATCTTCCATCATTATTCAGTTCCTTGAATTATGAAAAGGGACTCCTTATATCCCTATCACTTGTTTTTTTCTCATTTGTTGCACTTCATCATGATCGAGATTCATATAATCGATATTTTGGTGATCTAATAGATTGATCCAGTAATTCTTAGGTGCGTGTGAGATGTTTTAGACCTCATGAGGGGGTGGCCTTTCAAGTATCCCCCCACATGCCCAGATGACCTTATTTTTACAACTTTAGATGAAGCTCCATAGATTTGATGGGTTTTAGTTCCAGATGCTTGCAGCGCCTACAACATGCATGTATAATTTAGATGATCCATTCATATTTTTAGAGCCCTTTCCTATTTATCAAGGCTTATGTGGTTGTTATTATGTCTCATGTACTTAGATATTATTGTATTCAGTACTGGTTGTTGTCCTAGGCGCAGTAAGTATGTGGAATGAATTATATTTTTGACTGGCTCATTTTATGCCAACATTGCATGTACCATTTATCATGTACTCTTCAGCCTGGTCCTATTTCACTAGGTGAACCATTATTCTTTGTATTTTGTCATCTCGGCATGCATAGGTATGCCTCCCCCACCTCATTGAGCACATGTACCCAACCATCAAAGGAGACTTACAATTGTCGGTCTTGCCCCCTCAGGGTTATAGTCCTCTCTTGATTCACTTATCCTATGTTTCTCTCTCTCTATGACTCCCCTTTGGTGTCTAGTGTTTGTGTTCTTACAACGTACTTTGGTCATACGATTAGCTCCTAATGCTCACACATTGGTGGGCAATCTTTTACACTAATTTTTGGTCATCTAATCATGTATAATTAGATGGATTGAAATACACCATGTAAGACCAATTTTACAATAGTAAAATTGATTACACTAAGAAATAATTTAATAAACCATATTTTATTATATTATTTCTGGTCTAAACAAGAAACCTAATGAGGAATAATTAAATAAATCCTTATTTGTTTGATATTCCTCTAGGAATAATGAATTAAACCTCTGTTTAAATAATATTCATGGTAATATTTAACCTAATTAATGAGAAATAATTATATAAATCATTATTTATCTTATTATTCTATAGGAATAATTAATTAATCCTTATTTAATTATTAATCCTTGTTAAATTTGGCTAAATATTCCAGTAATAATTAAAAAAGCCATTATTTGTTTAATTATTCCTTAACCCCATTCTTGAAATAATAAATAAATCATTTATTTGTTTATTATTTCTAAATAAATGGATTTAACCAATTTAAATTCCTTTTTCCTCCAACAAAATATAATAAAATATTCCAAGTAGTTATATCTAGATCTTGGTTAATAATATTTTACTATGCACCATTATCAAAAATAACTTAATATTTTGTTATAAATAAGAGGGTTTTCCATCAATTTCTTACATTTTTATTCTTCTATCATGGTCAGACTTTGATCCTCTTATCATTGTCTATCTTTGATTATTAATTTTTTTTCTTTTTCTTATCAAGCTCCCTTTGAGTTCTACACATCTTGGGTATTCTACACCATTGAGAGAGAAACTATGAAGCTAAAGAATTTAAGGATAGCCAAGAACCCATCCCATTGAGGGGGACTCTTTATGTTCCATTCCCAGGTGTTATATAATATAAAATTCTTTATAAATCTTGTCTTTTCTATTGGATATTTGGAGAAACTAATATTTTATTTTGTTGTTTAGCTACTTCATTTGCATATATTTGGGTTTATTTTGCATTTGTTTTGACCATCTATTGCATATATAAGAAGTTAGATGACCATCTTTGTTATTAGGGTTGTTTGTCATGTGCAGCTAAAGTGATCTCTTTTCATACACTTGCATTAATATTTCATACTAACACCTACAGTGTTGTGAATACCTTTCAAGGTTAATTTATCGCAATAGTCTTGAGGTAATGAATAAATTTGAATGCAAAATGGAGTCCAGCTAAAGTATTCTTTATCGGGGTTAAAACACTCGACCCAGTTTCCGAGATAAAGACCTACTGAGTTGAAGAAGTAGGGGCCACCATCCATGATCATGTTCTTTTTTCAATGCATGTGAAGATGATGTTGAAGAAACCCTTTGAACCCAGATGGAGGAGGATGTGGCATTTGGGCTTCCATTTGGAGGTGAGCCATCTGAGGAGGTATTTTTTAGTCAGCCAAAATCCCATGAAATTTCTTATCAAGGTGTGATCCTTCATGTATTGGATCTTTGCATTGATTCAGCGTGCTGAAAGAATGATATTTGGTCGTTCTATTTCTTTTGGAATAAAAGTGGAAGAGGTGACAGTTTTGGCATCTGTAATGCCTACATATTGATTATTCATTGCAGGAGGCAACCCTATGGGGTTGGAGGGCAGGAAAGAGGTATGCTAACGAGCACTATTAGACTCTACAATCGCACCATTGATAGGAGGGCCAGAGGAGGGGGGATCCACATTTGCCCCAATGTGATCCACCATGAAGTGAAACCCTACCATGCACAAGGAGAAGGATAGGGAGAATCCGATCATAGAGGACAACACAAGGATATGAATACAAGCCTGAGGGCTGTCACAACCCTAGGTCATGGCCGAAGGGTTTCAAAGTTGCATAAACCAAGTCGCCCACCCATGCCAAAAATGTAATTTAACTGGCTTAAGGAAACATAATTTCCATATATAACCATATAGTCATCTATAGAAATGATTTAAAAAATAATAAAAAGTGCTCAATTCTATTTTTTTCATCTCTAGTTACAAAATATACAGAAATATGCTAGATTTCACTGTTAGGAACTATACAGTAAATATAAAAGCACAAAAATTAATAAGAAGAGTTTATTTTATGCTAAAATGCACTTCTGTATGATTCCTTCTTCATTATTAGCCCAAGAATAATTCTATTGTCTCCCCAAACCATTTTTTATTGTTTTTTCTTTTCACGATAAAAAAACCTTGCATACATGATAAGAATAAGAAGACAAAATGTTGAAATCCAAAATTTTGGGATTTAATAAATATACTTAATAACTATTCATTCTTTATCACTGTGTTAGGCATTTGCTATTATTTCTAGATCTCCTATTTGGGTTCTGCTTTCATGTGAATTAAGGAAAAATTGACTTTGAATCACCTATTTGTTTCTTATGGTGATAAAATTTAGTTTTCATGTATTTCATTAAGGAATATAAATCATCTAGTTGTTGCTTATGATGATAAAATCACTTAATATATGTTTAAGGCTATTATCATGGAACTTCCACCATTTTTCGAGTGTGTGCCCATTCAAAATTCAAATTTCAATGCTTCTTTTTAGGCATTACATAATGTAGTGGCAATGCTATTATGGTACCTACTTGGGTTCTAGTGATTCATTAATGAGGTTGATATACATATTAACATAGATCTATTTTAGTCCAATATTTACTAAGAATTGAGAGGGATTAATATAAAATAAAAACATAATTGATTAGTGCATAAAATATCTAGGTTAAGATAGATCTCTATTGATTATTTCTTTTATTTTAGATTTAAAGTATTAGTATGGTGAGTTATTGTTTTAATTTTGTCTTAAATTTTTATGAATTTTTTACTTTTTCAATTTAATTAATTAGCATCAAGACTCCTCCCATAACATTCCCACATGCATTTGTATCCACTTTGAAGGGATACCGTAATTTTAGTAATTCTAAAACCACTGCTTGACTGATCTTCTTTTTTAACACTGCAAAGGATCTTCGTTGACCCTTTCCCCACTAGAAACTCTTGCCACTTAAAATTATGGTTTGGAGTGGTGTTGCTACTACTGAAAACAAGTCTATGAATTTATTCAAGAACTATGTCACCTCAAAAAAACTCCTAACCTCAAAAATATTTTGTAAGCCTTACCGACCACTTTATGATGACCTTCATCTTGGAAGGATCTATATTCAAATCTCCTCCACCTATCACATATCCCAAATTTGACAAAGGATATTGTGAAAAATCATTTGGATGAAAATATGGTCATCAAGTTCATTAATTTTCAAACTTAATTGGGTCATTTGGATGAAAATATGGTCATCAAGTTCATTAATTGGGTCATTTGGATGAAAATATGGTCATCAAGTTCATTAATTGGGTCATTTGGATGAAAATATGGTCATCAAGTTCATTAATTTTCAAACTTTGTACATAGTTTAAGGGGTTTTAATAGTCATTAGTCATGCAATAAAGTCATGAAGATAAATTCGAAAAAATCCAATTGCATGGGTAATAAGGGTCATTCTGTGACACTTGGAAATTGTTTCTGAATTCTGCAGCGAAGTGAGTGTAAAGTAGTCCAATTTCACTATGGAAGTGTATGAAAGATCCGTAGCGAATTTTTTCTCTCGAGTACTATTAACACTACGAAATCTGTTTTTCTACTAACAGTGGGAATTGTTGTGTTTTGTCATGATTTCATTGGTCAGTTCAAACTTGATCATCATTGTCCCATTCTATTATTTTTAATCATATGTCATATGCATGTGTGGTAATCATTACTCCTCACACCATTTAATTTTTCCCACTCATTTCCTCTTTCCTAATTCGAAAAGAAACACCTCACCTTCATTGTTGTAAGTTTTTTGAACACTTTTTCCAGTAGTCTAGAGTCTTGAATTCTGTCTTGTATCTGTGTTAGGATAAGTGATACTTATGTTAAGAGCGTTGATTTTTGTCTGAAAAGAATTATGTAGGTGTCAAAGAAGGATTTGATCATCTTTGCATTTGAAAGTATGGATTGACATAGAAATATAAACAAGGGTGGCACTGTGGTCAGATATGAGCCCATTGATATGAGGCTAACTGTAGAAGACCCTGGCTTCTCACAAGATTTTTCTAATGCAGTTTGCATGTGTTTCTTCAGGAAACTAGAAGGGTATCATGCACATGTGTCTAAATATTTTTCTATAAATTTAATTAGTATAGGTTCGAAGGTTGGCATCCTCAATTTTTCATTGTCTCCTGACACAATTGCACAGGCAACCGAGATTTCAAGATCTGGAGAGGAGTGGTTTAAAGAAATAAGGTTCAAGTTGCAAAACTGTGATGAGTTTTTAAAGGAGGAGCACATAGGAATAGACATTAGCCAAGGCATCTCCGGGACTTGCCTCAAGGATAATTATTCAAAACTATTGATGGTGATTCAGAAATATTTCACTTGTGAAAGTAGATTTCACATGATCTATCAATACCACTTCAAATTGCTGCTTCATTTCATAGGTAAGAAACCACTGGATTTACCATTTTTTCTATTTATGAGTTTAGGAAAAATGGATGAAAAGGTTCAAGCTAAACTTGAAAGTAGTGGCACTTCCATTTTTCACCATGGTTTAATAAAATTATTAGTTATGGAGGAGTTAAAAAAGATAAATAGAGATTGGTCCAATTGTTTGTTCTTGAGTAGAAATGAGGTTGATGTCCTCACTCCTAGAAATACACCTAGATCAAAGGAAAGTCATCCAAAGAAAGATAAAGAATCTAGGGATGAAACAAAGGTTGAACATGAGGTGGAAGTGGAAAAAGAGGTGCAGCCCATGGTGGAGCCTATGGAGGCAGAAATTGAGGAATTGCAGGAGAGAGTGGTGGCTAAACAAACCTCTTCCAACAGTAAAGTAAAAAATAACATAAGAACCCACAGAAGGATCACTAGAATTCTGAAAGAAGGGAAAGGCAAGCTAGAATATACCTTTTAGGCAATTAACATTGAGGAATCTCCTGTTGTGAAGCCTATGAAATTTAAGGGAGGCAAAAAAAAAAAGAGAGTCTTAAATCTAAGAAACTAGACTTTTCCAAAGATGACTCGGGTTTTATTTTTAAACCTACGAAGCCACTCACTAGGTAACAATTCTCAAAGGGAGAAAAATATGAGAAGCTGCATAAGGAAGTAGAAAATGAGAAACAACGAGTAATGGAAGAAATAATTGAGTTATCTCCAATAGTGGCAGAGGTGATGAAGGGAATAAAGGGCAAGGAAAAATTTCAAGAAAAATCTGACCTGGAACTCTTAAAAGAGTAACTTAAAGAAGCTAGAGAAGAGATTTTGGAAACTAAGCTGGAGTTAGCAGACTTCAAACAAGAGAGGCAGTAGTTGATAGACTTAAAGAAGTGAGAAAATAGATAGATATTTATGATGAGGTTGCAGAGGGGTCAAGGAAGATGTTAAAGAGGACACTTCCTCAACACATAATGATGAAACATCTCTTTAGGAGGAATAGTTGGTTGCAATCAGAAATAAGGAAGTTGCAAATCCAAGTCAGATAATTGGAAATACAAATGGAGATGGTGCAAGCAGAGTCACACATTTTTGACTAATTTTTGTCTTAAGAAATCATAGCAAGTCATATATAGGGTTGCAAATATTTTTTTGGAGTTACAAAGAAAAATATTGAAATTTTGTGAAATTAGACAAGTTCGTAACGAGCTCCAGGCTTGAGGTTTAGTTTTCACTACGAACTAGCTGTATATCTTTTTGAGGAAAAAATTCCAAAAAAATATCATATCAGGGGTAACTGGAGGAATGTATTTACCTTATTAAACCCAATGAACATCCTCCCATAGGAATAAGAGTAAAAAAAATTGCAAAAGGTGGTGTTATAAAGATGCT
Source organism: Pinus albicaulis (assembly GCA_034641835.2). Classification (NCBI taxonomy): domain Eukaryota; kingdom Viridiplantae; phylum Streptophyta; class Pinopsida; order Pinales; family Pinaceae; genus Pinus; species Pinus albicaulis. The sequence goes on from JAXQQM020064152.1 coordinate 464,511, forward strand.
ACAAAAATTACAATATGAATTTGCCTAAATACTTTGTTTTTCCAACGTTCTAAATATTCAGTCTTTTTGAGGTATTCAATGCATTTTAGAAAGGAGACAAGTCATCAAAATGGATTATGAAGTGTCATTGGGACATGTTTTGATGAAGAAAACTCAACATTACACTTCACAAGATTGACATGGCTGAAAACACATCACTTTTTCCACCTCACCAATGGAAAACCCATCATCAAATTCAGTTTATCAAGACCTGAAATCCTGTATAACAGCTTTCTACCTAAACATGGTTGTTTGGTTCGATAGGCATCATTAACATGGGTTATTAAATTTTTTTTTTTTGATGTAGTTAATAGTTATAGAGTCCCTTTTTACTACAAACTCCCTCAAACAAAATATCTCTATTTTTTCTCAATGTAATGGAATCCTTTTTGGATTAGATCTCTAGATCAGGTTCGAGAGTCTAACATGGGTGTCAGACCCATGTAAAATGGATTTTACTCTATAAATAGGGAATTTTTAGAATTATAGGGGGTTGATGGATGTAAATGACTAGAGCTACTATGTAATTTGGTTTCATTTAGTTAATACACAGTTGCAGAAGTGTTTGTTCAAACCTGAGATTCATATTGAGCTTTTATGTGTTAGTGTCCATTTATGTTTTCAATATTTATTTAGCTTGCTTATACACGATTACTTGGAATTCATAAAATATTATGCTCTAACTTCCTTTATGTATTATGTTAGCTGTCAGAGTTATTATAGAAGCTCATGTGCATCAGTTTCCATGAATGATAATCATTTGTAATTGAATTTCCATGCTGAATCCATGCCCAATGATATCCCTCACTCATCTTCCACCTGAAAAAATCATCTAAAAACATATCAAAGTTAGCCATATTAATTATAAGTTTTTTTCTTGAATATATTAACTTTTTCTTGAGAGAGCCCTCTCTGGTTGGAAGGGCTAACTTCCAACCCCAAGTGGTTTGAAATAGTTACATCAAATTGACTGTTGAAAATCCAAATTAGTCCCAGTTTGGTGGTAACATGACCCATAACCTTGGGTTTGTGGTTGACCCATAACTGTGATGCTTTTTAGTGTGGTGGCTTGTATGATAGATTCTCCTATCTAATGAGATGTTGTAAAGGCTTCTTTCAGATTAATTTTTTTTCTAGCAATCATACCTCTTACTGCAACTTTGCTGATAACTTCTCCTACAGGTAATGAAATAAAATTACGTAAAAGACATATTTGAGGTATTGAAGAAGTATTTCCATTGATATAATACACTTAAAATTTGATGACTTGTGGAGTGATGAAATTATTCCTGAAACTCATGGTATGTGCGGTCGCGTAACATTCCATACGTGTAACTTCAATTGCTCAAAATTCTCAAACCAAGAAATGAAAAAAATTTATGTAAAAAACCAATTTGAGCTAACATAAAATATTTTCAAATGAGCTATTTTCACCTTCTAAAATTCTTTTTGGATGTCGTAGTAGTTGCATGAATTTTTATGAATATGGTTGCAAAAATTTGAAAATGGAATATGCTTCAAACCCTCACTCCCATGCATCCATAACCTGAAGTGGATACCACTAATATGGATATTAGAGGGAGGCACCAGAGATCTAAAAAAATAAAAATGCCAAAAAAATACAAGAACACATAGTAAATGAAACCAAAAAGGGAATGCCATATCTTCTTCTTCATGTTCATGGAAATTTTGACTACAGTCATAATATATTGCTCTATAAAATAGATTCCCCACAACATAAATGAAATAACCTCAAAAAAATTATGTAAAAAAAAATATAATATGTCAATAATAACTAAGTTATTAAAAATATAATGATAGAGTTAGAATAACACAAAACACATAAATAGAAATATAAATACTTACGATATTTTGTACAATATCATTTACGATTTGTTTACATATCCTTGTAGAATCTTCTGTCGTATTATACATCACCAATGTAAAATGATATCTAATATTATAATGTGACCTGGGAATTTTGTAAGTATATAAAATTTTTCAGAATTCAACCTCTTAAATAGGTCTATTAATCATCACATCAGCTCATAAATTCCATCATCAAAACTCTTACTAGCATATAGATATAATTGCATACCAGAGATCTTCACCTTCTTTCTCTTTCATATACCATGCATATTTTGTACGCTTCACTTCTTTTGATTTCTTCGAGTATGAAATCAAGTTATTTTCCTTTGGGGAGGTATCTCCTATATTTGTAGTAATTAACTGAGGTTCGGTTAGGTCAATAGTAATTTTTGAGGGTTGACCTCTAGCTCTAGATGATCCAATTGTTGACTTTGGTCAAGAGATATTGACAAAAATGTTCCCTGATGCCATTTTCGTGAAAAAATATATATCTACATATAAATAAGTAAAATAAAAAAAAACCAATATCTTAAGTAAACAAATAAAATGAAAAAAAGTTGAAAACTAAAAAACACCAGAAACATGTATATCGGCCCCGAAGGTCTAGTGAGATTTTAACTTCACCAACAATACCAAAATAGAGAAACCATTCCTTAAGTTTTTTTTTTTTACACTTTCTCCCCGACCCCCATCATTGTCTGCGTGGCCACTATGCCCTCGGCAGTTGCACACACTGGCCTCCCCGACAGCCATGGCGGTCGGTGGGGGTGTGCCCAAGCATTTTGTTGTGGGTGGGCATGGGGAGCCAATTGTGGGCGAGGTCATGCATTTGTGCTAGTCACGTCGATTCATGTGTTCAGTCAGGTCGGGGTCAGGGAATTAATTCGGTCCATGCATTCGGGCGGTTCAGGTTGGGTCGTGCATTTGTGCGAGTCGTGCATTCAGGAAGGTCAGAGTCGGGTCGTGCATTTGAGTCATGCGTTTAGGTGGGTCAGGTTAGGTCGTGAGTTTGGGCGGTTTAGGGTTGGGTCGTCCATTCAAGTCGTGTGTTTGGGCAAGTTGAGTCAGGTCATGTGGGGCTCGGGAGGGCGCCCCCTAAATGCACAACCCAAATCAAAGAACCCAAATGCATGAACTCACCTGCACTAATGCATGGCACAACCCAACTTGAACTACCTAAAAGCATGACTCAACCTAGGGGGGATGATTCTTAGAATCAACCCACTGTTAGGAAAATCGATCCTCCTCTTAACACACAACTCGACCCACTCGAACGCATGACATGACCTGACCCTCCTAAATGTATGATCCGACCTACCCAAGCACATGACCTGACTCGATCACCCGCCCAAACGTAGGACCCAACCCAGGGTGGCCTATTTTGAGAGTCAACCCACCTACTTGGCAAAGAGGCCAACTCTGAGAATTAACCCCCATGCTTAGAAGGGGGCCGATTATGATAATCGATCCCCATGCTTGGAAGGGAGGCCGATTATGAGAAATGGCCCCCTTCGTAAGGGTCGTCAGTTCGGGTTGGTCAAATTGAGTCATGTGCTCGGGAACGTCAGGTCATGCATTTGGAAGATTTAGGTTGTGTTGTGAATTCCAGCTAGTCGGGTCGCACATTTATGGGGTCAGGTCAGGTTGTGTGTCCGATTTGTTTGAGTCATGAGTTCAGGTTGAGTCGGGTTGTGCAGGGCTGAGGTGGGCTCCCCCCTATCTGTGTGTGCGCATGCAGCACAACAACACACACCTCGAACGCACAACATGACCCGAATTTCTCGAATGCATGACCTGAACCACCTGAGCGCATGACTTGACCTGACACTCCCACACCCTATCCAAGGGGGGTTTATTCTCAGAATTGGCCCCCCTATGTCGGGTTGTGCATGTTAGACTCCGTCTTCTCAAGTCCTCTGTCAGAGTCCAATTCAGAAAGGTAGCTGTCAAAGTCTCAGTTCAATATACAGGCCAATGCCAAACAACTTTCACCCACTGCTACTTAGATGTTTGCAAAGCTTGTTTTCAAGATGTTTCAATAACACTTGCAGGCTAGGAGAAGGACCAGTAGATGTTTATATCAGGAATGCCTTCAATGAGAAATTGATTCTTCTTCAAAACAGGGTTTTGAAGAAGAAATTTTCAAATATGTTTTGGTAATAAATAGGTAAGTGGTCAAAATATTTCAAACTCTATAGTTCTTCAGTGGCACCAGCTTCAAACATCCCTGCAAAAGACAACAAAATGTCATTAGTCCAAGATTTAGAAAAGCATGGAAAAACCAAAGAAGATTGTATTTAAAAAAAAGCCAAAAGGTAAAAGTACAAAGAAGACATTGTAATATGGGTTTCAATTGGTGGAAACAAAATCTGATTATAAAGTCACATATCATGCATAAGCCAACTTTCAGATTACAGACCAAGCTACGACACCAATCTTGAAGATTGGAGGGCCAGTTGAGTTTTGAATTGTGTGGACAAAGTTTTGTTGCTTGACCCACAGGCGGCAGTACGCGGAAGAAGCCAGCGACCGCGAGGAGAGTGGCGACCCATAGTGGCCCGTTGCTTTGTTGCGAGTGGATGTTAGTTTTAAATAGCAAAGTCGAGTGCAAGGAGACGAATTTCTCATGGTGACGGATAGTTTGTCTCTCAATGCGGTTTGCACATATATATTGGGAAAAGATTGTTCATATGCCACATTGTTATTTTGTTAATGATTATAAGCAGAAAAATCGAGATGTATGGGAGCTTTTGAAAGGGCTCTGTTGCCAAAAGCCTTGGATAAATGTATGCTAGAAATCTTGATTGGAGAGGCGATTTTTAGGGGTCCATGTCGACTTTGTTTGTGGATGTTGAAGCGTTACCTCGAGAGAGTTTTATGGTGTTTCTCTGATGTTAGAGATCCAAATTTCTCCAATCCTGAAACATCGATGGAGGATGTTGCAAAGGCTACTTGTGAAAGCAATTATTGGAAATATTTAGCTCGGAGGAAAGATATTTTTACAGTCAGATGTAAAAGAGGTAGCATTGCGCATGAAGAATCAGTTCCTTCAATATGGCGATAAGGAAGGTTATAACAGAACTATCCCACCGAGGATGACATTAATGCGGATCTAAAGAAGTAATACGACTAATTGAATCATTTAGGTCCCTGTCAAATGTTACAATGGAGGTCTTAGTATGGGATTTGGAAGGGACCTGTCCATACCACAAAATCAACAAAAATATATCAGTGCCATAAAAAATAACACTTCCAGTTTTTGAAATGCAATATCAAAAATCACATAATGCAAAGCCGGTTTATTTTCTTCTCCTCATGCTTCTTGATACATCAGCAAAACCTTTATCGAGGAAACTTTTATTGGCTCAATTTGCCAAGTCATTCTCTCCCTAATATTGAAGATCATGACAACCAACATGAGCACATTAGCATTAAGAAATAATTGTGAATATGGAAGTATGAATGAAGAAGAACCTGCAACTGAGACAACAGAGGGATTTCTTTCAGGAGTGTCAAACCTTTTTTCAGGAAGAACAAAAACATTCAAGTGACAGGGGTCTTTGCCGTTTCTCATTCAACAACAGCCGCAAATGCCTGGACGTGTGGATTCATGTGTTATACCATGCTCAACAGATATGCCCATTATTATCGGATAAGAAAGATTGTAGGGGGGTCGATTTCCATCCGATATATGCGGCGGATTTATTCCAGATTATCAAAATCTTCTCCTAATTTCGGTAAATGGCCAACGCATTTCCAGATTTGGGGCGCAGTTTGCAAAGTGGCATTCATAGGTTCATTTGCGTGTCAAAAACTTGAATTCGAATCAGGGTAACATGCTTATTCTCCATGTATGTGGCTCTATGTTATTTACGCTCCCATGAATGTCGTTCTCAACGGTAGTGATCCCAACTACGTGGCTCTTTTATCATCGGGTTTTGCTATTTTTCCTGATGACACACAGTCGAGTTTGGGTAGCAATGTCATTAATGACAAAATCTCTAGTGGCTCGTTGTTGACTGTGGCTTTCCCAGATTTTAGTCGACTCTGTGCCAACAGCAAAGCTATCTATAGGGTCGGTTGCAACTGTCAACAGCCTCCTATCCTGTACAGTGAAAACGCTTGATTGAACAAGGCGCCTCTTAGAGCAGATGGAGGATTCTATTCTATTTTTGTGGCTTTAGTTGAAACAGCGCCCCTGTTTTGGGGGACGATCTGTTGTTTTTTGTTTTAGTTGATTTAATGTATAAAAAATAATTTGTAAAGTGGAGAGAATTCTGAGAGCTTGTGTAGGAGAAAATTAGAGCTTCATTGTACATATTTTGACAGAGATTTTAATGAAGAGATACAGCTCTGTTTTTTGAGATTCTTGTGGCTTGGAATTTAGCAAATGTCTTTTCTTATGTTTCATATGTAACTTGTAATGTTTTACATGTCATTTCATAATCATTCTCTGTTGAATGTTTCTAAGTGAGAAAGGCAGAATTCAATTTAGTTGCTCTGTCTTGAGGAAGTATTCATAGTTTAATGTTTTCTTCTGTTCGACAAGGATCCATCTTTTATGCCCTTGTTGACTTCTCAGCAGTCTTGTCATTCCGTTTATCTCAATTTAATTGCTAAACTTCATGCTTACCTTGCCTCAGGAGATAATCTGCGTTCTTTATTTAATCTCTGCTCTTGCTGTCTTTACCTCACACAGCCCAGAAAACCCCATCATTTATCAAAAATCCCTTTTCATATCACTTTACTAGCCTAAGATCAGTATTTACTATCGGTTATCTCAGCCCCTTTGAAGATCCTTCGCTGAGTTTAACCCGGAGAGAGCCCTCTCCTGTCCTCGTAGGGCTAGCTACGAGGCTAAGGTTGGTTTGATGTTGCCTCGAACCTCGCCTTCTTCAGCCTGAGGCAGATTCGAGCGCTAACATAGTGGCGACCATACTAGGGAAGATCTTGCCCCAGTGCAGGAAATCAAAGTTGCAGATCTGATGCTGATGGTGGATAGCAGCCAGACACATATGAAGGCTGAAACTTTCACCTGGCGACTCCAGCTCGATACAGAGATTCCAATGCTCGCTGATCCATTCATGCAATGGTAGGGTATGTGGCAAACCCTGCACTTTCTGAAGCTGTAAAAGAGGCTAGAGATCAGTTAGCAGATTTTGAAATTAATGAAGAATTTTTTAAGGTCTTGCTGCAATGTTTGAAATCTCCGAAGTTTCCTCTTGAAACTAAAACTAGGTTCTGTGAGTTAATTGTTGAAAAGTTTGAGAAGGAGATTCAATATTTAAATGAGCAGATCCAGTCATATGACTGCCGAGATCCCAAAAAGTTCTTGGAAGCTCTTCCTCCTTCGAAAAAAGAGACAATAGAGTTGCCTACAGATGTTTGCATTGACAGTGTGCAGCTGGAAGTATGTATTGCAGAGTTGGGGCAGCCAACAGAGTCCAGCTTCCGTGATCCTATTGCGGCATACATGGACACATTTTTCAGTTTGATTGATAGATCAGGCTGTATTTTCCGTGACCAGGCTCAGTACGTGCATGAAGGGCTCCCAGCAATTGTATCTGTGACCTGGTGGAAGCATTCTCAAGCGGCATCATTCTCAGGTTTACTTGAATGGTTAACCTGGCATTTCAGTATTACCTGATCTATTGTTTTTACAGCAGAGTAGGATAGATTTTGTAAATAAATAAGCAGCCAAAAGGGCAGCATCTTGTTCCAGTTTATTGCAGTTCTAGTTTGAGGTTTGCCAAGTCAGTTTTTCAAAACATTTCAGTCAGTTTTCAGTTAATAAGTTGATCATGATTCCATAGCCCAATGGATGGAGGCACTGTCTGCTCTCCCAAAGCTCTGCGATTCTTGGCACCTCCAAGAAGCGGCAGCTGCCATCCCCATTGGAGCCAATGTTAGACTCCGTCTTCTCAAGTCCTCTGTCAGAGTCCAATTCAGATAGGTAGCTGTCAAAGTCTCAGTTCAATATACAGGCCAATGCCAAACAGCTTTCACCCATTGCTACTTAGATGTTTGCAAAGCTTGTTTTCAAGATGTTTCAATAACACTTGCAGGCTAGGAGAAGGACCAGTAGCTGTTTATATCAGGAATGCCTTCAATGAGAAATTGATTCTTCTTCAAAACAGGGTTTTGAAGAAGAAATTTTCAAATATGTTTTGGTAATAAATAGGTAAGTGGTCAAAATATTTCAAACTCTATAGTTCTTCAGTGGTACCAGCTTCAAACATCCCTGCAAAAGACAACAAAATGTCATTAGTCCAAGATTTAGAAAAGCATGGAAAAACCAAAGAAGATTGTATTTAAAAAAAAGCCAAAGGTAAAAGTACAAAGACATTGTAATATGGGTTTTCAATTAGATTTGAAACAAAATCTGATTGTGAAGATATTTGTATCATGCATAAAGGCCAAACAAGTTTCATTTGAACCAAACTACAGAACCCAAATCTTGAAGATTGGAGGGCCGATTTCAGGTTTTGAATTGTGTGGACAGAGTTTTGGGGCGCGACCCACCTGGGCCGAGCGACCCACGCAGGAGGCGAGCGACCCACGCAGGAGGTGAGCGACCCACGCAGAGATTGCAGCGTTTGCTTTGTTGCAGAGTGGATGTTCGTTTTAAATGGCAAAGTCAGTGCAAGGAGACAGTTTCTATAATGGTGACAGATGAGTTTGTCTCTCCAATGCGGTTTGCACATATATATTCGGAAAATATTGTTCATATGCCACATTGTTATTTTGTTAATGATTATAAGCAGAAAAATCGAGATGTCTGGGAACTTTTGAAAGGACGCACTCTCGCTGGAGTTGCGGCACTGGATCGTGTATGCACTAGAAATCTTGATTGGAGAGCGATTTTTCGGGGTCCATGTCAGCTTTTGTTTGTGGATGTTGGAAACGTTACCCTCGAGTATTATGGTCTGTTTCTACAATGTCTAGATCCAAATTTCTCCAATCCTAAACATCGATGGAGGATGTTGCAAAGGCTACTTGTGAAAGCAATTATTGGAAATATTTATCTCGGAGGAAAGATATTTTTACAGTCAGATGTAAAAGAGGTAGCATTGCGCATGAAGAATCAGTTCCTTCAATATGGCGAAAGGAAAAGTTATAATGAGCAACACCCACCAGATGACATTAATGCAGCTCTAAAGAATGACTTGCAGCTTCATCCTTATTCGAAGTCCCCTGTCAAATGTTACAATGGAGGTCTCAGTATGGGATTTGGAAGGGACCTGTCCATACCACAAAATCAACAAAAATATATCAGTGCCATCAAAAATAACACTTCCAGTTTTTGAAATGCAATATCAAAAATCACATAATGCAAAGCCGGTTTATTTTCTTCTCCTCATGCTTCTTGATACATCAGCAAAACCTTTATCGAGGAAAATTTTATTGGCTCAATTTGCCAAGTCATTCTCGCCCTAATATTGAAGATCATGACAACCAACATGAGCACATTAGCATTAAGAAATAATTTTGAATATGGAAGTATGAATGAAGAAGAACCTGCAACTGAGACAACAGAGGGATTGCTTTCAGGAGTGTCAAAACTTTTTTCAGGAAGAACAAAAACATTCAAGTGACAGGGGTCTTTGCCGTTTCTCATTCAACAATAGCCACAAATGCCTGGACGCGTGGATTCATGTGTTATACCATGCTCAACAGATATGCTCATTATTAACGGATAAGAAAGATTGTAGGGGGGTCGATTTCCATCCGATATATGCGGCGGATTTATTCCAGATTATCAAAATCTTCTCCTAATTTCGGTAAATGACCAACGCATTTCCAGATTTGGGGCGCAGTTTGCAAAGTGGCATTCATAGGTTCGTTTGCGTGTCAAAAACTTGAATTCGAATCAGGGTAACATGCTTATTCTCCATGTATGTGGCTCTATGTTATTTACGCTCCCATGAATGTCGTTCTCAACGGTAGTGATCCCAACTACGTGGCTCTTATCATCGGGTTTTTCTATTTTGCCTGATGACACACAGTCGAGTTTGGGTAGCAATGTCATTAATGACAAAATCTCCAGTGGCTCGTTGTTGACTGTGGCTTTCCGTATCTTAGCTCTATCGGCCAACAGTGGCCTCATATCATAGGCCTACGTGCAACTTCAACGCCCTCCTATCCTGTATAAAGGAAAACGCTTGATTGAACAAGGCACCTGCTTGGAGCAAACATGGAGGATTCTATCTTTACTATGGTTTAGTTGAAACAACGCCCTCGTTTTGGGTCGCGGACTCGTTGTTTTTTGTTTTGTCGATTTATCATAAAATAACGAGAAAAGAGAGAGTTAGTGGGGGAGAGAGTTCGAGAGCTATGTGAGAGAGAAAATTAGAGCCAGTCAGGAAGAAATGGCTATAGATTTGAACAGGCAGTATGTTTCCGTTTTCTGAGATTCCTGTGGCATAAAATTTGACAAATGTTTCTTCTCTGTTTCATATGTATCTTGTAATGTTTTTTCATTTCATTCCTAAATCATTTCTGTTGAATACTTTTAAGTGAGAAAGGCAGAATTCAATTTATTTGCTCTGTCTTGAGGAAGTATTCATAGTTAATGTTTTCTTCTGTTTGACAAGGATACATCTTCTATGCCCTTGTCGACTTCTCAGCAGTCTTGCCATTCCGTTTATCTCAATTTAATTGTTAAATTTGTTGCCTACCTTGCCTCAGGAGATAATCTGTGTTTTTCATTTGATCTCTGCTCTTGCTGTCTTTGCCTCATGCAGCCCAGAAAAACCCCATCATTTATTAAAAAACCCTTTCTATCAGTTTACTAGCCTAAGATCAGTTTTTCTTATCGGTCATCTCAGATCCCATTGGACACCTTTCACCGAGTTGGCCCGAAGAGAGCCCTCTCCTGTCCTCGTAGGGCTAGCTACGAGGCTAAGGTTGGTTTGATGTTGCCTCGAGTTTGCCTCTTTCAGCCTGTGGCAGAATCGAGCACTAACAGTGCATTCGGGCGGGTCAGGTTAGTTCGTGCGCTCAGGTGGGTCAGGTCGTGTGTTTAGGCTGAGTGCACGACCTGACCCGCTTGAGTGCAAGACCTGACTCGACCCGAGACCCCCGAACACATGCCCTGATCCCAAGGAGGGACGATTATTAGAATCGTCCCCTTGGTCGGGGCATGCATTTGAGAGGGTCAAGTCGTGCTCTCAGGAGGTCTAGGTTGTGCATTCATGTTTGTTGGGTCGTGTCATGCAATTGGGGGAGCTAGGTCATGTGTTCGGGGGGTGGTGTCATTTGCCTAGCAAGGTGGCGATTCTCAAGATCAGCCCCCTTGTGTGGGGTCACATGTTCAGGCTAGTCAGGTTGGGTCATACGCTCAGGCGAGTTGGATGGTGTGTTTGGATGGGTCTGGTCATGCTTTCAGGGGGCACTGACCCAAGCTCCGCAAGACCAGACCTACCCTAACACATGACCCGAACTGCCTGAGCGCATACTCCAAATTGCTTGAATGCACACATCATTATGCTATGGGCAGGCATGCCCATAAGGGGGAGCCTGCTTGAGCCACGTGTTTCCCACCCAAACAAATTGCCCCCCTGCTAGGTAGCCTAACTCGCCCGAGAGATCAATACGATCCAACCCACTTGAATGCACCACCCGACCCACCCAAGGGCATGACCTGACTTGACCCACCCGAATGCATGACTCAACCTAGGGGGGTGATTTTGAGAATCATACCCCCTTCTTGCTAGGGGGTTCATTCTCAAAATTGGCCCCCTCAAATAAATCAGCCTCCCTGCTAGGAAACCTGACTGCCACCAAACGCACAAACCGACCTGCCCAAACACACAATGTGACCCAACCTGTGTGAATGCATAACCTCACCCACTCGAGTGAACGAATTGAACTAACCTTCTTGAACACATGACCCAACCTAGGGGGTTGATTCTGAGAATCACGCCCCCTTCGGCCTCCTTCCAGGAAGGGGGTGATTCTTAGAATTAGCTCCCCTGGTTGCTAGGGGTCTAATTCTAAGAATCAGCCCCCCTACTTTCTAGGGGGCCAATTATGAGAATTAGACCCCCCAAAAAAATCATCCCCCCTACCAGGCAGCAGGAATCCAATAAATGCACAACTCGACCCATCTGAATGCAAGACAAAACCTGACCCATCTGAACGCATGACTTGACCCTCCGAAGGACACAACCCTACCTGACCTGATCGAACACACGAATGACCTAAGGGGACCTATTATGAGAAGAATTGGTCCACCTTCCTGGAATGAGGCTGATTCTGACAATCGCTCCCCCTTCATAGAAGGGGGGAAGATTTTGAGAATCAACAACCCCCCCACCTTCGCCCTACAAGGGAGCTAATTCTAAGAATAAATCCCCTACCATGCAAGGGGGGTGATTCCATACCTATAAAGGGGTCGATTCTCATAATCGCCCACCTAGCAGGCATGGGGATCAATTCTTAGAATCATCCCCCTTGGGTCGGGTTATGCATTTGGGTGGGTTGGGTCAGGTCATGCACTAGGGTGGGTTGGGTTGTGCATTCTAACGTATTGAGTTGTGTCATGCATTCAGGAGGGTCAAGTCGTGCATTCAGGGGGTTAGGTTGGGTCGTACGTTTGCGTACGGTCGAGAGGTACGTGACTCTGGTGGGCACCCCCCTATAGACTTACCCGCCCACAACAGAGTGGCACACACCCCAAACCCATGACCCGACTCGATCGAATGCATGACACGACCTGACCTGCCTGAACGTATGACCTAACCCTTCTGAATGCATGACACAACCTGACCCTCCCAAACACATGACCCAAACCAAATCGCGCAAACACATGACCCAATTTAGGGGGATGATTCTAAGAACTGACCCCTATGGCAAGTAGGGGGGTCGATTATCATAATCAACCACCTACGAGGTAGGCAGATCGATTCTCTTCCTAGCAAGGGGCATATTCTTGATTCTCAGAATCGACCGCCCTAACAGGCAGGGGTGACAATTTTCAAAATCGGGCCCGGTGGGTCGGGTTATGCATTCGGGTGGGTCGGGTTAGGTCGTGCCTTCAGGTGGGTTGAGTTGTGTTGTAAGTTCAAGTAGGTCAGGTTGTATGTTTGACGATGTCAGGTTGTCAAGTAGCAGGTCGATTCTCAGAATCACCCCCCTAGGTTGGGTTGTGCGTTCGAGGGATCAGGCTGGGTCGTGCACTTGGGTGGGTTAGGTCATGCACTCAAGTAGGTTGGGTCATGTCATGCATTTGGGTGGGTTAAGTCGTGTATTCATGGGGGTTAGGTTGCTTGGCATGTGTCGATTATGAGAATTGACCCCCTACAAGGAAGGGGGGCCAATTTTCAAAATCGACCCCCCTCCCTAGCAGGGGGTCAATTCTCATAATCGCCCCCCTTAGGTTGAGTCGGGTTGGGTCGTGTGCTCCAACTAGTTGGGTCATGCATTCAAGCAGGTCATGTAGTGTCGTACGTTCAGGTGGGTCAGATTGTGTGTTCTAGGGGGGGGGGGGGGGCGTTCAGGCCAGGAAAGGGGAGTCAATTATTAGAATTTCCTGCCCTAGGTCAGGTAGTTTGTTTGAGCAGGTTGGGTTTGGTCATGCACTCGGGTTTTTCATGCTGTGCATTCGAGCAGGTTAGTTTGTGCATTCGGGGGGGGGGGGGGGGGTCAGTTCGAGTTGTGTGTTTAGGGGGTGTTCGCTTGAGCCCCGCATGACTCGTACTGACCCGAATGCACGACCCGACCCAACCCACCTGAATGCATGACCCGAACTGCCTGAGCGCATGATCGACCCGCTCGAATGCACACACCAATGTCCTGCAGGAAAGCATGACCACAAGGTCATGCCCACTCGAGCCCCACAACTCCCACCCCAAATAAATATGCCCCCTTGCTAGGTAGCCTAACCCTCACCAATGCACAACCCTACCCATATGAACACATGACTAGACCTGATCCAAATGCATGCCCTGATCTTCCCGTGTGCATGACCCGACCTAACTCGCTCAAATGCACGACTCGAACTGTGGGGTCAATTATGAGAATCTATCCCCTTTCTTGGAAGCGGGAGCGATTATGAGAATCGACCCTCCTGCCTGCCAGGGGGGTGACTCTTAGAATTGGCCTCATGCCAGGTAGGGGGGTAGTGGAGCGATTATGAGAATTGACCCTGTTTCCAGGCAGCCCAACCTCCCCGAATGCATGACCCGAACTTCCCTAACAAATGACATGATGTTGAGAAACCAACTCCAAAAGTAGAAGAAAAGATATATCAATGCCTTAGAAATAAGCCACTTCGAGGGGGAAACCTCCAATACATTACATGAATGAACAATTATTGGATGATACAAATGACAAAACCTCCTTTCTATATATAGGATTCCATGGGGCCATAATGTAATCCTAGTGGGGCCACAATGATATTCTAGCCGACCTAACAATAATAATTTAAGGGCATAATAATAACAATATGTGGGTTACAAGGGTACAACAATAGCAATAAGGGGGTTACACTAACAACAATAAGGGACTATACTAGTAATATAAGGACCTAACATGCTCCTCTCCTTCAAAAAGTTGTTTTCCTCAATGCATGAGTATCTCCAGGTGTTTTTTTTTATAAAATTCTCATCCTCCCATGTAGAACCTTCTGTGGGTAAGTTCTTTCATTTGATGAGATACTCTAAAATTGATTGATTTTGTAGTTGTCGAGTTCTTGTTTCTGTGACCACTTCAGGTTCCAATATGGTTTTTCCTTCCTCATCAAGTTCTGGAAATATTGTTTGAATTGGAAGTTTGTCCCTTATAACCTTTTTTAAGCATGAAACATGGAAAACTGGATGCACTCGCGAAGAAGCAGGAAGCTCCAATTTGTATGCCATAGTACCAATATTTTGCAAAACCTTGTAAGGACCATAGTATTTTGGTGATAATTTATTATCCTTCTTAGCTTGCTTGAGGGACATTTGTTTGTATGGTTATATCTGTAAAAATACCCAGTCTCCCACATCAAAACTTCTCTCACTACGATGTTGATCTACTTGTTGTTTCATTTGATTTTGTGCCAAATTTAGTTTATCCTTTAAGAGTTGGAGAACTTCTTGTTGATGCTCGATGTGATCCTCCACTGCTTGAACCCTAGAATTTTCCCTTAAATATGTGATGGATGGTGGATGATATACATAAAGTATCATAAATGGGGTCATTTTTGCTGCAGTATCGAAGGAAGTGTTATACCACCATTCAGCTAGAGGTAACCACTTGACCCAATGTGCTTGCTTAAAAACAATGAAGATATCCTTCCAAACATTTATTCACTATCTCTGTTTGACCATCAGATTGAGGATGATAAGATGAGCTATGATCTAGTTGAGTACCCAAACAAAAAAATAATTATGTCCAAAAATTTCCTATAAAAATGGGATCTCTGTCACTTACAATAATCTTCGTGTTTCCATGTACCTTTTGAATTGTTTCCATAAATGCAGTAGCAACTGTACTTGCTTTAAAAAGATGAGATAATGCAAAAAAGTGTGCATACTTAGTGTAGAGCCTTTTGAAATATTAATGGGTGCTGAATTCTTTTCAGGGGGAATTTTAGAACCCAACACTGATATCTATTCTTCAATATGCCCTTGGAATAAATTCAAACTAATTTTTTTTCAAACAAGACTTATGTAATTCGAAACAAATACACACCTTTTTCTTGCTTTTTAGGAGCTTGATATTGAAACTGAATTATCTCTTTGATTTTGGATCTTTAGTATCTGAAATTTGGCCCCGTGGTAGCCCTCTGAATCCTCTTTCGTATACCATAGGTTTGACCTAATTTGGATTCTTCAAGGAAAAGTATGTCCAATATACCACAATGACCTAATTACTGATTGGTTCAATAGAGTGAACTTGTATGACTTTCCACATGTCACTGTTTTCTCCTTTGGTTCTGAAATTGATAGAAAGGAAACTACAGTTCGTGTACTTCCAGCCACTTTTTACAGAATTCCAATCCGATGCTCAGAGAGAGAGTTATGAAGATTTTCCCACGATCACCTCTTTGATATGAAATTTTGGAGCCTAAAACAAACCTGACTTCCATAGATCATATCTCCAAAAATATTGTGAACCAAGCTCTAAAATGTTGCGAAGATGTTCCCTAGGATTTCAGCTTCGCGCTCTACAAATTTCAGCTTTTGAACCTTCGTAGAAAACAAGTTATAGAAAAAATTCCACGACGACCTATTTGGTGCAGCGAAACCCTAGAATCCAAACCTCTGATACCAAATGTTGAAAAACTAGCTCCAAAAGTAGAATAAAAGATATATCAACACCTTAGAAATAAGCCACTTTTAGGGGGAAACCTCCAATAAATTACATGTGAATAATTCTTGGATGATACAAATGAAAAAACCTCCTTTCTATATATAGGAGTCCATGGGGACGCAATGTAATCCTAGTGGGGCCACAATGTAATCCTAACCGACCTAACAATAATAATTTAAGGGCACAATAATAACAATATGGGGGTTACAAGGTTACAACAATAACAATAAGGGGGTTACACTAACAACAATAAGGGACTATACTAGTAATATAAGGACCTAACACATGACTCGACCCACATGACCACATGAACTAACCCGTCTGAGTGCACGACCCGACCCAACCCACCCAAAAACACGACTCGACCTAGGGGGTCAAATATGAGAATCATGTCCCCTAACAAATCTTCCTATATGTTTGAGCTCTCAGAATGAGGAATTGAGATAGAGGCTCCTGGGGTTGAGGGAAATTTGGAAAATAGGGCATATTACCTATCTCTTACCGAGGTTTGAGAATGTTTCTCCACTCTCTCTCTCTCTCTCCCCCTATATTACTCCCTCTCTCCCTCCCCCCCCCCCTCTCTCTCTCTCTCCCTCTCTCTCTCCCCCTGTATCAATCCCTCTCTCCCCCCCCCCGCTCTCTCTCTCTCTATCTCTCTCTCCCCCCACCCTCTCTCTTGTTACATTAAAATTTGTCACCATGACTGTCAATTCGAATATCTCGCCATCCGATAGTGTGTCTCAAGTGAATCCCCTATAAAGATTGAAGTAAAATATTACTAGGGACAAAAGTAATTTTTGGTTTGACTTCTTAAAAACCATTTTTGAGCACCTACGTGATTTTCCTAAACAAAACTCATCCATGCACAATTTTTATGAACAAAACTATGCATATCTGCGCAACTTTTCTGAAAAAAAAAGTGTGCAGGTATGTACATGCATGTAAAAATAAAAAATTAAGTTCTAGAAGCTTTGGTTTAGGAATATTATCCAAATTAGAAGCCTTGAACTGCTACATACCTGCACCTCATCCCTTGGTATATGGAACTGAATTCCTTTTCTTAAGGATCATATCCCTTGAGAAGTGGAACTAGAAACCTCCTCATCCTTCCTATAAATTTAACATAGGAATGGGGGAATTTTAAGAGACTTGGATTGGTAAAATCATACTATTGGTTTCGGTCTGAAGAGCTTGTCATCAAGGGAAGGAAAGGAGACCATGGGAAGAGGCTTGTGACCTCAAGGCACCAGGTTGTAAGCTTCTTTTCCCTTTTTTATTTTTAAAAAAAGTAATTGGTCTTTCGTAATTGTGTCTATTTCGATGTTATTTGTGGGATTCCTTGATCACTCACATGGTTTATAACTAATTATTGATTCAATTATATGTTGTATGCTAGACTAAGGATTTCATTTACTTTTTCTTTTATATGCTAGATGCTTTGATCCCTTTGAATTTCTTTATCTATATAGATCTCTTTTAGCACGTCATGGAGAAGCTATGGAAATCATTTGGAGAGACTATAAATAATTGAGGAAAATATAGTTGTGGAAAGCGCTGAAAGGAATTATACAAGAAATTTGTTAATAGGTAAGTGATATTTTGCATACTACATGTTTCATGTTTTAGTTATAGGCTAAGGAAAGTGCCAATGTTTTTTTAGTTTGTTTCTAGTTACTCGTTGGAGTACTAGGGAGATCGCTCTTGTTCGCAAGAGGGATTAATCCTGGTAAAAAATTGGAGAACATATTGGGGAATGGGTTCTCCTTTGTGTCCATTTGTAACCTTTTATGCCTTTAGACCCTTTTAGGAATTGAAATTTTTGGTTTGAAACCTTTGTTTTTTTTTCTTTTTTTCTTAATTTTCTCACTCTGCGCAGTTTCTGTTTAGAAACAAAGCACATATTTGTGCAATTTTTCTTTATAAATAGTGTGCATTCACACAAAACTCTATTGTCTACCTGCACAACCCAATAAAATTTTGAAAAATTTAAGGTTTCTCTGGTTTAAGTCCATATTTTTGGTTTTTATGATCATATTAGCTTGTTTACAATCTCATTAAGTCTATGTTAAGTTAACTGGGTGTTTTCAATTTTCTTTTTTGAGAAATTCTTAATTTGATTTCCTTTAGTCATTACTTCGAGGTTAATCACCTTTGAGTATTTTTACTTATGACCTTTGGAATTATCACCCAATTTTCTTTACTTACACTTGATTGATTCCTTAGATTACATTAGTGAAGGAAAACAGTCTTGTTGTTCTTTCACTGATTTGGAATCATCTTGTGTTTGAGAATTATCTTTTTTTTTTTTTTTTTCTGAATAAGGCTAATTCTATTAATGAAAAGAAACATATGGTACAATCAGGCTTGCAAGCAAGCGAAAACTGAGAAGCATGAGAGCTGTAGGTGATAGATTATCAACCTCGCTCTTGAGCAACAACTACAGAGTGAGCATAGATAACAAAAGGGACAGAAAACAAGTGCTGGACAGGGTTATCTACCCAGTGTGGGTGGATATTGCCACCCAAAATTTTTTCCCTTTTTTCCTGCTTACTTTGACCCAGTCGGTGGAGCATGGCTGGGCCGTGACTAGCTGTAGATTATCCGGCGCTGGGGGTGGGATATCTTTATCCGAGTCCGAGGATGATGACACGTGGGAGCGTTTCTGAGAGAACATGGGTGCAGAGGGGTCTGCATCACTCGGTGGGGGAGCATTCATCTGAGTTTCAAGATTCTCCTCATCTGCTTCAATTTCCTCTTCATCCGAGCTGGAGGAGTCTGTATCAACCATGGGGGGAGGCACACAGGAATTCCAGCTCTTCGATTTGGATTTGCGATTCGAAGTTTCCTTTTTGCCGAGGAACTGTGTGCATGCATTTTGTAAGTGCCCTGTTTGATGACAGTGGCGGCATCGAAAGGCCGTGTTTTCGTAATCCAAGGTTTGGGTCCAATGGAAGTCCCCAAACTTGAGGTTGATCTGGTCCGGCATTCCTTTGCTTATGTCTATTTCGGCACAAAATCTGCCGTAGGTGTAGATTCCTTTCTCCCTTCTCTCCACATCTGTAGCAAGATAGTGTCCCAAGGTATCTCCAATGGCTAAAAAAACAGAGAAGTGCCACAGATGCGCTGGAAGGTTTGGGAGCCTGACCCAAATAGGAAGTTTGGTGATGACTGCTGTAGAGGGATCAAAATCTGGAAACCATGGGGTGAGGAAGAGCCCAGCCGTACCCCAGAACCAGGGGCCTCCTGTTAAGGCTTTCTGGTAATCTTCGATTGAATCAAACGCCAAAATGAAAAAGCCTTTCGAACATAAGAAGATCTGACTTTTAGTGGTCCAGTTGGTGTGGATCCATTGGTATAGATCTGATGTGCGTGGCCACAGACTATTAAATCTGCAAATGATTGCGGTTTCTGCAAATTTCTGGTGAAGATCGGCTATCACAGGATGAGAGAGTTTGACAGAAGGAACTTCCTCAAGTTTGTCAACTAGGAATGGCCTAGGAGCCATAGCTGGTTGAGCTGTCTTCGAAGATGACTGTGGTTGGGCTGCGTTTTTGTGCACTGCATCCTTATAAGAGGAGGGTGGGGCAGAGGAGGTCTGCCCAAAGGACCCTCCTCTTAGACGAAGAGTAAGAACAATAGAAGCATCCCTTTGAATGCTGTAAAAGGAAAGGGGGAGAGATTCCTCTAGTTTCTTACCTTTAAACAGCAGCCTCTGGAAAGAGGCAGGGATCCCCAGCCGGAGTTCGAGTTTGTACAAAATATCCTGCACAAACTCTGTATCGTGCACCCATTGTAGCAGCGTTTTACCAGAGAGGAGAATGATTTGTATCTGGAATGCTGTTTCTCCTTCCGGCAGAACTGGCTGGTCCAAGAAGCAATTCTGCTTCTGACAAGCAGCATCTGCCAGGTCTGAAAACTCATTTGCTTGGATCTGAGGTCCTGAAGGATCCCAAGATCGGCAGCTATCCACTGCTTTGCTGTGGAAGATGGTATTTAGGGACGCAGCTGTAGATGAGGCTGCCGAGATGCTTAAACCGGTGTCTTTGTGCCGTCCGTTGAAGACATTTTCTGTGCCTAATCGCCGGCAGAGGGAGACATTGGCGAGATCTTTTGGTCCTGCAGCAAGATCTGCGCCGACCCAAGCTGGAATAAACCCACGATCTGCAACCTGGGCAAAAGAAGTTGCTGGATGGAAGCTCCGTTGCTGCGTTCGGTGTGTATTCGGAAAAGGAAGGCCACGGAAGCCTACAGCGTTGAGTTCCTCAGAGCATGCATGCCCTGCCATGGAGTCGGCGGCGGAAACGCCCAACAGGGCCAAGGGAGCGTAGGCGCCGACTGAAGACATTAGGGTTTTTTTCGCAGGAGAAATTGGGTTCCGCCCTTGAGAATTATCTTACATAGATTACATTTGCATAATTAGAATTATTATTTTTAGAATATGAATGAAAATTGTGCATATATTACATTTGCATTCTTTTCAAGTGAATTCTGCGTAGATTACATTTGCATAGTTTACATTATAGAAAAATCAATCGTAGATTTAGATTAGTTTCATTGATTGTGTTTTTGAGAAAAATCACTTATCTTTACAGTTTTGGGTTTTGAGTTTGTGTTGGTTTTCTGATCTATCAAAAAAGAGTCTTTTCACTTCTAGAATTGGTTGCGTGAATCTCTTTTATTTCAATGAATCTCATCATATATTCATTTATGCCTATTGTAAAGAATTATTTCATCGATTGAAAAGATAATGTCTCTCATTTTCAAGATAGTCATGATTTGAATTTACATGTTTTTATGCTTGTTTTAAAACATAAAAATAAAAATAAAAATTGTTTTGAATTGATTAGCATTAGTTTTTCTTGTAGAAATTAGTGCATTAGAGAATTTGTTATTATATTTCTCTTATTTATCAATTTTTGCATTGTTGAAAGTGAATGGAACCTCTCTCCTTACTTTAGTTAGGATTCATCGAAGTGAAAAATATTACATTATCATATTTGATTGCATTCATTTTTGGGTCAGGTCATAACACCAGTGGTTTCATATCCATTTACTATTTGAGTAAAAATAACCAAAATAAGATAGCACTAAATAAAATTCATCTAGAAATTTTTACATTTTCTAGGGCTCATTACACTAATATAGCTTAGGCTAGTGTTTTGGAATAGGTTGTAATAAATGTTCCAAAGCAGTTAAAACAAAAAAATAGTATCTTGCGGTAGGGAAAAATTCCGATTGTTGCAATTGTGCTCTGGGAAGCTCTTCTTAAAAGAGTCAAGAACGAGGTCATGTTAGACCCAATGGAGTAATCATACCTACTTCATTGGTGAAGATAGAATATGTGCACATAAAACAAACAATAAACCTTGTATTAACCATTGTCGAGGAGCCTGGGGTCACTTGTTAGCAAACCTCAGATTTACCATGTTGAGGAGATTTCAAGGGGATTGAGCTTGATACTTTGCCCTTGCATGTATATCGGATTATAGACTGTTCCCCCAGGTGCATTTTTCTCCTTTGGTGACCTTAGTGGCCATAATATTTAGGATTTTTCCCAAGGTGATGGTGGAGGGAAGGTCCCACTGTATCTGGAGCAGACATTGAATAAAATCACTTGGAATTTCCGAAGGGTAATCTTCACTTTGAGATGGCATAGTGAAGTTACTTGCACCAGACTGTTTCATTAAGCAAGTTGCAGGGTAACTGTTCCAACCATCTGTTTTCCACATTAATTTCCATTATGTTGGATGTCATCACCAACTAGTGTTGTTATTGTGGAAACATATTGTTTGTGTGTGGTTTGACTCCTAGATTTGATAGTGCGTGTTCATTTGTTTGTTTTTACTTTTTAGAGACCTTAGGTGTGGATTGTGAATTTGAATTGTTAATATTTTTAAATTGTTAATAAAATTCATTGAAGTTAAATCTAATGGAAATAGTTCCATAATTGTCCAACCAAGGAACCCCTCTTAACGAGAATCCTAGTACTTTTCCTAGCTTTGGAAATGTTGGTCCTCCTTATATGGCTACATTGTCATTACCTAGATTTACAATAGGTTTAACAGTATGGTTATTTTCAAATTCATTGGCCTCGAATGCTGACATTGTTCCACCTCAATCGAATGCTTCACCTCAACAAAGTTCACCATCTCAACATCACCAACCTCATGTTGACCCTTTACCTTCTTCACCCAACATGTCTTCCTCCCTTTATTCTTCTTTGCTTGGTAAAAGCCTTGATGCTAGTAAGCAGGTGGCTAAGAAGAAGAAGAAGCAAGATAAGAAAGAATTCAACCAACCAACCATGGCTGTGAGTGTTGGTAGTGTTGAGGAAACCTCCAACGTGCATCATAAACCAAAATACCCTTGCAAGCTTTGTAAGGGTAACCACTACCTTATCAATTTTCCTTGTATTCCTAAGATCTTAGAAGTATGGTTAGAAAGATCCTATCAACTTACCATTGATCCATTAACCAATGATTTTCATGTTCCTGGGAAAAAGGGTAAAGTTAGGTTTCCTTGTAAGTTATGCAAAGGGAGTCATCAAAATCAGATTTTACCTCACATGGATGAAGCCTTGAAATTTTTGGAAAATTTTCCACAACAATAACTTCCAACTGGTTATCGTAAAATTTCTCCCAACCTATCATCAATTGACGAAGTGATTGATCTAATTCCAAGTATAGTCAATCCCACTCTTCCATTGGAGAGTGAAACTCATATCACTCAAGTTGATGATCCATTAATTGATCAAGTGGTCGATGTGATTTCACATTTAGTCGATCCCACTCTCCTTGTAGAGAGTGAAATTCATACCACTCATGTTATTCTTGTTACATCCGATCCTTATACGTTAAGGGGAATTTCACCTATTTCTACAGAACACCCTAGAAGTACTGAGGTCTTTTCCCTTGATTGGAATAGACTGATAAAACCTCTTCTTCCTTCTTCCGTCCCTTTCCAAATCATTTTCAAGGTTTATGATAGGAATGTACATCACACGAATGTAGATGAAGGTGCTTATGTTAGTATTTTATCATCAACTGCTTGACAAGCCTTGGGTTCCCCTCAGCTTGTGCCTATTACAAAAAACATGTCAGCTTTAAAAAAAACCATTAGTGAAACTTCCTAAGTTTCCTATTACCTTGGAAGGTAAAACTATTTGTATTGATCTTATAGTAGTCTGAGGCCCCTTGGATTTCAATTTTCTCCTTGGGCGAGGTGATGTTTATGTAATGAAAGTTGTCGTATTGACACTCTTTCACGTGATGTATTTCCCTCACAATGGAAACATTGTGACTGTTTACCAGCTTTCGTTTGTTAGTCTTGATTCGACTACTAATAATCTGACACCCTTGAATTTTCCTTATATAGAAGTGGTATCTACCCTGCCATGGGTTAATTATGTGGCAGCCAGTCCCATGTTTTCAATTATCGATGTAAGTGAGCCTCTCACTGTTTTCTTGACTTCCTTTGACTTAGATCCGATAATTGACACGGTAAACCATATAGGGGTATTTTAACAAGATGTTATTATCCCTATTGAGTCCCTTGACATGTGTTCCATCTAGAGAACTATTCTTCCATCTGATGAAGACCTCTTGGAAGCCATGATCGAGATGTGTCCCTTGACATGTGTTTCTTCCAATTGGAATACATGATCAAGGCATGTCTTTGAGGATAGTTCCTTTTACTGTCTCAACCTCGTTAAAAAATGAAGCATGTCTTGAGGATAGTTTCTTTTACTTTGTCAACCTTGTTAAAAAATCAAACATGTCTTTGAGGATAGTTCCTTTTATGGTGTCAATCTCATTAAAAAATGAAACATGTCTTGAGGATAGTTATTTTACTATGTCAACCTCATCAAAAAATGAAACATGTCTTGAGGATAGTTCCTTTTACTGTGTCAATCTCGTTAAAAAATGAAACATTTTCTTAAGGATAGTTCCTTTTACTGTTTCAAATTCGTAAAAAAAATGAAACATGTCTTGAGGATAGTTCCTTTTATTGTGTCAACCTCGTTAAAAAATGAAACATGTCTCGAGGATAGTTCCTTTTACTGTGTCAACCTCGTTAAAAAATGAAACATGTCTTTCGGATAGTTCCTTTTATTGTGTCAAACCCGTTAAAAAATTAAACATGTCTTTAGGATAGTTCCTTTTACTGTCTCAGCCTCGTTAAAAAATGAAACATGTCTTTGAGAATAGTTCCTTTTACTATGTCAACCTTGTTAAAAAATGAAATAGGGTTCCATGATCATAGTTCTTTTCCTGTGTCAAGCTTGTTAAAAAGTGAAACAAATCCTCTCCCACTTAAGTCAAGTCTTTCATTTGATCTTGGAAATGAACCTTTATTCCATCCAGCTATTAGTAACCAATAGTCTTCTTAGGTGAATGAAATGAAGCTTGGGGGACATTGAAGCTCAAGCATGATTTTTCCTTTGTTTCAAGCTTGTGTAAAAATGAAACAAACCTATCTCAACCATAGTTTTCTCTGTTTCAAGCTTGTGTAAAAATGAAACACTTTCAAGCATAGTTTTCCTTTGTTTCAAGCTTGTGTAAAAATGAAACCATCTTTCAAGCACAATTTTCCTTTGTTTCAAGCTTGTATAAAAATGAAACCTACCTCGAGTCCATTTCAGTTATTATTTCCAAGACTCATTAAAATCATGAAAATCCCAATATTATTTTGTTATCTTTCATTCTTGTAAAACACATGAAAATGGCGAGTTCTTTCTGTCTTTTCCTGCTTGTAAATTAAATTGAAATTCCACCATATGAATACACTTTTTATCACTTTTTCGAACTCGTTAAAACTTACGAGAAGCAAAACCATGGAGTTCTCTTTTAATTCTTTTTTAGAATCTTTAAACATAAAAATATTGCCGAGCACTTGACTATTTGAACTCGTAAAAGTAAATGAACAGTCGTCTATTTAGTATAAGTTTACCCCTTTTCTGCATTAAATTAGATTGTTTACGAAAAACATATACGTTGAATAATAATGGTCAATAGAGTTCTCTTGCATTATTTTATCCTTTTCCGGGTTCGAGAAACTAAATTTACAAAAAAGAACATTGTGAAGTTTACTTATGTTTTTCTCTTGACTCCCTAAAATTGAAAAACACCAAGTTTTACTTTCTATGGGCTCGTTAAAATTTTACACTTAAAGGATACATGAGTTTTCTTTTGTTTATTTTTCAACCTCTTTAAACATGAAAATAACATCTAGTTAACCCTACACTAGACTTGTAAAAATTAAATAGTGTAGGACCCGTGAATTACAATGGGGCTAAACTACTCCTTCCTAGGGTTCATTAAAGATACTTCGGAGGACTCATCTGGAGGATGAGCTTATATGAAAAGAAAATTTTATCCTCCTCAAGCTTGACAAAAATAAAGAGGTACTTGCCAGTAATTGTGGGGGGGAATTAGGAAATAACATTAATTTTTGCATTATTAAAGTCAGTATTTCGCTCTTGAACATGACACTCTAACACATCTGTGTTCGGGTTGGGAAATCCATTTTCCTCACAGTTAAACAAACCTCATTGAAAGTATTCAACTGGTTTTTGGTATTATCGTTGAGTCAAATGCTACCAAGTCATATGTCATTTTTCCAATATGTTCAAGCAAAGTCCAACCTCAGTAAAAATTACCTTGCTATTCATAACCTTGAATCATGTCGGTCATCCCTAAGTCAGTTCTAAATCACTTCAAATATTTTTCTTCAAAACTTGACATGAAGTTTCGTGTCGTAGGCCCTCCTATGATGAATCACTTCGTATCGACTTCAGCTCACTATCTAGGAAGTTGATCTAGAAACCTTTTAGTACCTTGGAGCGTACATGCCTCAATGTTAGGTTTCTTGATTTCGACGATAGGTTCTCATCATTGAGCTTCGATCGAATGTTTCTATGAGTGTTTGAATTCAAGACATTCACTTGCATGGTCAGATTCATACATCAATAGAGATGGAGATCAAGACCATGGATCTAGTTTCATCTATCCAAGTTGCATAGAGTTATTAAATATTCATGATTGTAAATATAGATCTATTGATTGCTACATCTATACTATGTCTACTGTTGACATGAATATTTATGTATTTCCCTACTAGTTCATCGAGTTATGTTCACTCTGAGTATGGGAATGCCTACCTTAGTGATGTTTATATGAAAGCATGATATGGTAATCCTTGATTGTTTGTTTCAGGTATTCAACCAATTGGTATATAATCCAAACCTTTGACATGATAAAGCACTTCAGTCATCAAACATATTTACTAGCTTTTCACTTGTTATCATTGAGATTGAACCTCAGGCTGAAGAAGGCAATTCTGAGGTAACCACAAACCATGCTTAGCCAAGTAGCTAGCCCTACTAGGAAAGGAGAGGGCTCTCTCTGTAAGGATCACAACCAAGATGGCTGAGTAAAGAAGATATTAGGCCAGGTATAGTAGCTCAAGGTTTTTATTTGTTTGTATAGGGTTGTGTTGGATCAGAAGGAGTCAAACACTCAGGGCAAAGGAAATTAGGTCAAAATTTGCAGGGTGTTCTATAGGGCAAGGTAGGCACAGTTATTTAGAACTTTAGGATTTCAATGGGAAGTATGATAAAGATAGGTGAGGAGTTAGAAATAGCATGGTGAAATCATGGGTTCTTTCTAAACTGAAGAAATTACAGGTTGTGAATGTCTACCCAAAACAAAGCATAAAATTATGGATTCTGTTCATCAAACTTGAAAACATTCACTTAATAGAAATGAAATGATGGATGAAATAAAAAAACATTCTAGAATATGAGAAAAAAAGGAGAAATTGAAACTAAACACCATACCATAGGGATTGCATAAAAAATAGCTGCAAATTTGATTAATATTCTTCTCAGAACTGATACAAAATGTGTCTCTTCAAAGGCCAAGCATCCAATTGAGTCCAACCCTTACTAATGAGAAAGAAGAAGAAGATATGGACCTCAAAACAACTCATCCTAGCCACAAGGGGTCGAATCCATGAGATGAGGATTAGTTTCCACCAAATTTTGAACAAGAATATGAAGATTAGGAAGACCCAAAAACTTGCCTCTAAAAGAGAGGAAACTGATTCATTTGACCTCTAGAGGACTCAAGCTAAGGAATCTACCTATAGTAAAGTAATACCCATAATAATTACATTCATATTTATCAATTACATCAGTGAAAACCCCAAATAGTGAGGTAAAACTAAAAAATTATGTGAAAAACAGAGAAAAATCCAAAACAGGTAGAATTTGTCCTATGCACAATGCCACGAAGGAAAAAATATCCCTTCTTGCAGGTCACTTTTGAAGGACTTCATGATCTCCAAATTGAGCTCATGATGGCTCATTAGAAAGCCCGTCCTGTCTACTATCCATATAACTTTTTGGTTTCTAATTTGGAGTTTTTTTGACCCTCCAAAACTGTGATCTCCCAATACTTCCTCTATGCACAGTGCATTGCTGAAAAAAATTGGCATAAACATGATTTTTTGAGTGTTTTTGGTCCTTTTCACTCACTAGTTTCACTCCAAATGCTTAGAAAAAGTACAGGGGGCATGAAATAATCATTATTAACCCAATGATGTCTTCCAGTTATCCATTGGATTCTCCAAAAGCATGTGCAGTGCCAAAGCACTAGGCATAAAGCTAGTTTTTCTGTGTTTTTCAAAATTTTCCCAAAGAAACTCAAAAATTTCCAATTTTTTTCAAAATTGCTCAAAATTTATGGGATAGTCCCACAATAACATGTAAAGTTGAGCTATAATGGCATCAGAAAGTATCTTGAGTTTGTCACCTCCCTTCTTACCCATCCATATCTCCTTTAGTTCATCCTTCATCTGTTTGACCTTGATATTGCAATTTTTTTTCGGGGTCTGATAGTGATGGGCCATGTGCTTGAGCATATTATTGTCTCTATTGGACTTCATTAGAAGCTTCTATAAGTGAATTTTGACTCTCTCAAGCCACACTTATTTGTTATCTTCAATCTCCTTTGCCAACTACTAGTCAAAACTTAGACTTTGGGCTTCTTGATTTTCTTTCACTAATGCTCTTTTGAGGCCTCTTGTCTTTGGAATTTTCCTGATGTTTTCAGCCTCAAGATCTTCCATGGCTTATATATCAATCATGTTCTACCTCCTCTCCTACAACAACTTCATCTCTAAAAGAGTTTTCTTGTCTATCAATTGTTTATTCTCTTGCTCTAGGGAGGAGATGATGAATTTTTCCCTCCCAAGATTTGTTTGCAAATCTCTGATCCGTGCCTCATTTTATTTGATGGAAATGCTTGATGCGGTATTGTCATCAAAATATTCAAGGTTTACTAGCTCAAAATCAGCCTCTACCCCAGGGGCATCTTCATGCTCCCGATCTAACTCTACATGGTTGAATGTCTCTGTGATTTTTTTCTTTCCCTTCTATTTGTTGTACCTACTTTGTTGATGAAGAAGTAAAAGTCCCTTCCACACCATGTGGAGCAAGAATTTAACTCTATGATGATGAAGAAGGCAAGCCCCCTTCCACACCATGTGGAACAATAATTTTTCTCTCTGCTGCAAATAGTTTTCTAAGCCCTCTTCGATATGTCACACTACATTCTTTGACTTGCATGGGTGTTTTTACTTTATGTTTCCTTGTTTTTGTAGCTGTAGGGCTAGTAGATGTCTCTCTTCTCTCTTGTGGCATTGGTGGAGGAATTTGGGGAATTGTAAATATGTCATTGGAAATGAAGGTATCCCAAGAGATGTTGAGTAGATTGAGATGATGAAGCACAGTGAGTTTGATGAGGGAGTGATGATCGAGGTTGTTCATCTGGTGATGATATTATTTATTTGCCACCAAGTATGCCATCTTTTCAATGTTCCAGAGCAAGAAATATGGGATGTTAATCATCCTAGCCCTAGTGAAATGCATGATAAATTTGATATGATATGTGTAAAATCTGGATAATCTGCCCTCACAAGTGAAGTATCTCATGACAATCTTCATCATTGGTGCATACTTGGTGAGGAGGAAACTAAAGGGGAAAAACTTTATTTTTTCATTCTTGTACCTGGTCTTGAGGTCAAGCTCAAAATAGTGATCACCCAGGTCTTGTTCTTTGTACCATTTCTCCCCTAAATTTGGAATCCCTGTAGCATTAGAAATAATAGAAGTGGAAATGGAAAAAGTTACACCTGCGAGAGTTACCCTATTATCATGGAGGTTCAATATGAAAAGCCTAGTCAAATCAGGGTGATGCTGAAATCTTTCCAAATTTTCACAAAACTCATATCGCTCGACATATCTAAAATAAGACATAGCTAAAGGTGAAGACTCTAGCTCTCTAAGGTTTGCTGGAACTACTCTGATGATTCTACCTCCCTTGTGTGGCCTTCTTCGATGTACAATCTCATCTTCCTCAAACTCATCATCACTGTGTTCCTCCTCTCTGTAATATATTTCCTCTCTCTCCATGCTTGTTTCTTTAGCACTTTGGAAACCCTAGGGACGAGGGAAGAAAGGGAGAGTGAATAAGGGAGTGAAGGGAATGGGAGTAGGGAAGGAAATGATGAAATGAGGGCTTTAGGGGATAGGGATAGGGTCACAGAAATTAAGGGAGATGGGGAAAAGGGTTAAGAAACCTTTTTAGGTGATGGGAGCTGAATATATTAAGGGAGATGAAAATGAGAATTTAATTACAGGTCAAAGGTAGGGGGGAAATCTAGGAAAAAATAGTGAAATTCCTAGAAATTGGGGTTTTAATGGAAAAGAGTAAAGGACTTAGGGATGAGGATGTAGGGGTAGTTTTAATGTTTTTTAGAATTATGGGGTGATGTGGTAGGTCTAGGGACAATGAATTTGGGATAAGGGGGTTTTAGGAAATTTGTGAGGGGGATGGGGATTTTGGGAGTGACAAATAAAAACTAGGGTTTCTTTGTAATATATACCAACATAAAACTCACACACAAGCATAAAATGGAGAAAGAGGGAGTTACAAGGGCTCACTTACTTGTTTTGGAGATGAAGAAGCAACCTTGAGGTGTTTGGAGAAGTTTGGGAGGGTTTTGGCCTTATGCACAGTGCCTTACCTAGGTGCGCAACACCCTCTCTCTATGCACAACGCTGCGTATTTTTTCACTAGAAAAAACACTCGATGCGCAGTGCCAGCCAATTCTTGTAGTTTATTCCTTGTTCAAACCTCCTTTGCTCCAAAATCATGTTTTCTCTTTGACACATGAAAAAATGAGGACATCCCTTTGGAAAATAAGCTTTTTATACTATGAATGACTTTTGGATTTTAATGATTGGGACCCTCACTTCTTTCTTCTCTTTATCCTTTCAAAATAATTTTTTGATGCTTTGGATGACTGACATGGCCTTTTTATTTCTTCATAAAATATCTTTAGCTAGGAATAAGCAATTTTTTTTTAGGTTTTTATTACATACAATGACTATAAATTACATAAAATTAGGAATAATCAAATAACTCTGTTTTTATCTCAAAAATTTAATTTTTTAGATGAAAAGTTATAAAGATGAAATTTAACTCTACATGGAAAACCTAACTAAATCAAATCATGAGTTTATTCTAGGTCACTTTCACACCTTCTACAACCCTTTATTCAAAATGAGACAATGCAATGATTTGACCTAATGAAACCCTAGTGACCTAATGAGAAATGAAAGGAATTGACTCAATGAGTGACTTTGACTAAAAGTGGAATGAGAGAAAACTTGTTTTCAGCATGATGAAGACATGGAAGAGGGTCAGCAGGCATATACTTGTGAAGGAAAATGGGACACTTGACAAGGACAACCACCAGTGGAACAATTTTATATCATGACCTAATGGAATGATTGAAAATTCTTTAGAGTGGGACACCTAAGATGCAGATGCAAAATGTGTTTTGATCCCTTGTGGAACTATGCAAATACTGACACTAACAACACTTTAGGGGGCAATCTATTACACTAAAATTTTTCACCATGACTATCAATTTAGATATCTTGCCATCTGATGGCTTGTCTCAAGTGAATCCCCTATAAAGCTTGAAGTAAAATGATGCCAGGGAGAAAAGGAATTTTGGTTTTAACTGCTTAAAAATCATTTTTGAGCACCTACACGGTTTTACTGGAAAAACCCACGCATGCACAATTTTTCTGAACAAAAAATGTGCAGATTTGCGTAGTTTTCCTGAACAAATAGTGGGCAGGTTTGTACACGCACTAAAAAATAAAAAAGTAAGTTCTAAAAGCTTTGGTTAAGGAATATTATCCAAATTATAAGCCTAGAAACACTACATACCTGCGCCTCATCTGTTGGTATATGGAACTAAATTCCTTTTATTAAGGATCATATAACTTAAGAAGTGGAACTAGAAACCTCCTCATACTTCCTATAAATTCAGCATGGGAATGGGAGACTTTTAAGAGACTTGGATTGGTAAACTCATGCTGTCAGTTTTTGGGTTTGAAGAGCTTGTCATCAAGGGAAGGAAATGATACCATTGGAAGAGGCTTGGTTTATAATTTATTATTGATTCATTAATATGTTGTATGCTAGACTAAGAATTTCATTTACATTTGCTTTTATATGCGAGATGCTTTGATCCCTTTGAATTCTTTTATCTATGCAGATCTCTTTTGGCACGTCATGGAGAAGCTGTGGAAAGCATTTGGAGAGACTGTAAAGTATTGAGGAAAAACTGTTTGTGGAAAGCACTAAAGGGAATTCTACATGCACTTCATTAATATGTAAGTGATATTTCACATAGTATATGTTTCATGTTTAAGTTATAGGCTAAGGAAAGTGCCATTGTTTTGTCTATTTGTTTATAGTTACTCAATGGAGTAGTAGGGAGATCGCTCTTGTCTGCAAGAGGGATTAATCCCAGTAACATCTCTCTCTCTCTCTCTCTCTCTCTCTCTCTCCTCCTTCCTCTCACCCCCCCTCTCACTCTCTTTCTCTCTCTCCCTCTCCCCCCTCTCTCTCACCCCACCGCTCACTCTCTTTCTCACTCTCCCCCTTATCTCTCTTTGTAGCTCCCCCTCTCTGTCTCCCCCTCTTTGTCTCCCCCCTCTCTCTCTCCATCCCTCTCCCACTCTATCTCTCCAATCTCTCTCTCTCTCTCTCTCTCTCTCTCTCTCTCTCTCTCTCTTTATTTATCTCTCTCTCCTCTCTCTCTCTCCCCCACTCGCTCTCTCTCTCTCTCTCTCTCTCTCTCTCTCTCTCTCTCTATCCCCCCCTCTCTCTTCCTCACTCTACCTCTCTCTCTTTCTCTCTCTTGCGCACTCACTCCCTCCCTCTCTCTCTCTCTCTCTCTCTTTCAATCACTCACTCCCACTCTCTCTCAATCCCTCCCTCTCTCTCTCACACACACTTCCTCTCTCTATCTCTCTCACACTCCCTCTATTTCTCTCTCTCCCTTTATCTCTCTCTCTTTATCTCTCTCTCTCTCTCACTCCCCCTGTATCTCTTTCTCTCTATCACCTCTCTCTCTCTCTCTCTCTCTCTCTCTCTCTCTCTCTCTCATTCGCTCTCTCTCTCTCTCTATCTATCTCTCTTACTCTCTCTCTCCCTCTCTCTCTCTCTCTCCCTCTCTCTCTCTCTCTCTCTCTCTCTCTCTCTCTCTCTCTCTCCCCCTATCTCTCTGCCACTCCCTCTCTCTCTCTCTCCTACACCCTCTCTCTCTCTCTTTCCTCTTTCCTCTCTCCCCCCTTCTCTATCTCTTATTTATGTTTGGTTCTCTCTCTCTATCTCTCCCCCTCTCACTTCCCTATGTCTCTCTTTCTCTCTATTACCCCCCTCGCTCTCTCTCTCCCTCTCTCTCTCCTCCCCCCTCTCTCTCTCATTCTTTCCTCTTTCCCTCCCCCCTCTATCTCTCTCTCTCTTTCTCTGCTTTATGTTTGGTTCTCTCTCTCTATATCCCCCACTTTCTCTCACTCCCCTCTCTGTATCTCTCTCTCTCTCTCTCTCTCTCTCTCTCTCCCTCTCCCTCCCTCTCCCCCCATCCCTCCCCCCCCCCCCCCTCTCTCTCTCACACACACACACACAAACATTCCCTCTCCCCCCCCTCTCTATCTCTCTCACACACAAACACTCCCTCTCCCCCTCTCTTGCCCCCCTCCCTCTCTCACACACATAAAGACACACACTACCTCTCTCTCTCTCTCTCTCTCTTTCTCTTCCTCACCATATCTCTCCCCCCCATCATTGTTATCATTATCATTATCATTAATGTATCATTTCACATGTACAATCCACATCATGTAGTAAAAAAAAACATCTTATCAATTAAAAATAAAAAATCATCATATTATATAAAGAAACACAATCATTATATCATCAAAGAAACAATAAACATATTATCATATAAAATATAAAAAAGAAACAAATGCATACATAAACACATACACATTACACATGAAAAATATTTCAACATTATATTATGTTACAACACAATTATTTAATTTAATTAGCATAAGCACACCAGGATATCACATAAAAAAAAAATTACTTTCATTTAAAAGTATGTAGAAAATACAACATACCAAAGCACATACACATTATAACTAAAAATACATCTATACATAAATTCTACATCATATCATCTAATAAATATATTATGAAACAAAAATATTCATACATTTATGAAATTTTAAATAAATATAATTTCACTATTTTTTACATAAATATATTTATGTAAAGAAATACATTTATTTAAGATATCTTAAATAAATAAAACAATTATATTCCTGAATAAATTTGATTTACATTGTTGGGCCAGAATTGTAAACTACGGATAAATTATGCTTCCTTAGACAGGTGATAGTCTAGAACAATAGGTGAAAGACTATACGACTATTTTTCCTAACTCATAAAAAATAAACAGAGAGGATTGGAGGCTTACTTGTTCAGTCGCTTCCAAATGGCTCCTTCTGTCGCTTTTGTTGCAACTTCAAATTCAAGCGGTTTGTGAGCTGAATGCTTCTTGCAAGAAAGAACACTAAAACAACAGTATATGCAATAATATATATATCTATTCAAGTTAGTTATCTAAATCATTAAAGCATAAACCACATACATCAACCAAGATCTTACAATATGGAAAATCAAAGTCAATATAGATTCATGTAGGGAAAAATAAGAAGTACTCTTTATTGATGATAAAAGGAGAGGTTACAACCTAGTGACTGATTTGAAGTGACCTTCCAGCAAAGTTCCCAAGCCTCATCATAGTATAAATCTCTCCAGCAACAACTTCACAAATCTAGCTCTCAACTGAAAATCCTCCAGCATTTCTCTACTCAAATTCTTCCTTCTCAAACACTTAGATCTGTGTTCAATTTATAGATGAATTGTAGGTTGTTTTGCAATCAATAACTTTCCAAAAAAAGGCAAGACATGTTTCCATTCATGTAGATGTCAAATGGACAGTTGGATCCAAAGCTTAGCACATGTGAACTCTTCTAGAAGGCACTGACCAAGTAGAGATTCCGGAACAATGAGAATTTCACTCCCAATGTGACCAACGCACCTGTGAATGTCGGGAAGTGCTTTGTAGAGCAGCCTTGCATGGGGCTACCTGCATATGCAACGCACTTAGGCCCCTTAGAGTCTGTGTTGGTGAGCTCTCATATGCTATATAATAAGCTTCAAACCATGGAAACCTTTGCTTGATGAAAGTCTTGCTTGATTTCTCTTGTTTCTTGTCTTAGGGCATGTAGCAACTGAAATGATAGGGAATGATAGACCCTTGATCATTGGTCTTGGAGATGATGTCCAATTAACCAGGTCATTGGGAATGGTGCCCAAATTGACCTATAACATACATTATATAATTTAAAACAAAATAGAAATAAATATATAATTAACTAAAGTGCATCTCATTTTACATTATAAATAATCATGTATAAAATAAATTATTTGCAAAAATATTCATTTCATATTATATAATATCAAATCAATACATTAAGATGAATATAACTCACCAATACAAATATAATAAACCACATATAAATAAATATAAATACCAATATAAATACCAATAAATATAAAAAGATGTGTTCATACTATAAATATAAATACTGATAAAAATAGAGGAGTAATTTGGGAATTTAGGTTCGTTTAATTTTTTTAACCATAATCCACAACCTACCTTACATTGAAAGGATGACTAAAGGGAATTATTCTTTCTTAAGTCTTATTTAGGTTTTCAATGGAATGAGAGCGAAAAAGAATCAAGTGTCATTACTTGCCAAGTAATTATAGAGCTAATTCTGTGTAGTTTAATGACTTTCCAAGTAATTCTAGAGCTAATTATGTGTAGTTTAACGCGGCAAATTCATAAAGTGGGTCACTGTTGATGGTCAGTGTAATAAGGAAATACAAGGTAAAAGAGAATCATTGAATGTGAAATGAGTTAAATTCAAGTGAAGTTGCTGGTTTGAACAAATTCAACAAATTAAATCATTTTTAATTTCTAAAGATATCAAACAAACTCATGGAAAAATAGGTGTACGCCAAGAAAAAAATATTACAAACAGGAAAGACTAGGATCCTTTGATAAGACCTAAATTGCTATTTTCGAGCTTCAGATTTGAAAAATAACCAAATATATCCACCATGAATGATTCAATATTTAAACTTTATCAATAAAATATATTGAAGCAATAACAAAAGCTAAAGCGAAAGCGAAAGCTAGATCAACCATAAATACACTAAAATATAGAGCCACTTATTATAATTATCTACGAGGGTTTTTGTTATGCCAGAGAAGATCAATGAGATTTTTGAAAATGAGAGACAACATGAAGATGGATTTAATTGCACATTCCTAGAAAATAAATATGTCTAACAAAAGCAAAAATGAGATCAACAATAAATACATAATCATAATAGATAATGATAGTGATTCGTGGTTTAAAGGTTCCATAGATGGTTCCCGAACATGTCACTTCATTATTTTGAGATCAGTTCAGGGCAAGAAGATCGAAAGAAAAGTAAATGAGATCAGGCCAGGGAAAGAAGATCGATAGAAAAGTAAATGAGATCAGGTTAGGGTAAGAAGATCGAAATAAAAGTAAAAATTAAAAGGAATTAATGGAATTGAGTAGCCAGAACAGAGCAATTTATGATTATAGATCAAAGGACATAATAGAAAATACAAATAATAGAGTATAAATATTAACAGAGCATAAACATTAGGGACCAATAACTGAGCATAAATATTAACAAAGAATAAACATTAGGGACTAATAACATAGCATAAATATGTAAAAACATTAGGCCAGACAGATACTAAAGAAGGAGCTGTAGTTCACAAATGAACTCTAGAATACTCATGCAGAGGTATAACATTAATTTGAGATTCAATGTTGTCACATACAAAAACATGATAGGTGACGGGAAATCACGTCAAAACAGGGGAAGAAAATCAGGTTAATTGCAGGAATGACAAGCAAGGAAAAGAACATTGAAAATTAAATTCTAATATAAACTAAAGAATAAATCATGAATATAAAATAAATAAATACAAGAAACATACCTATCACAGATACAAAAAATACTCTCCAGTTCCCTCCTCCTCTCCACTGTAAATACCTCCATTGATCACACAATGTCTTTCGTTCATCCATGTATCCCTTCTCGTTAATGGTCAATTCAATCATCTCTTTCAAAAGCTACAAAAAAATAGAAATACTCACAGGAATGATTAGATAAAACACTACCAGTTACAGTTACATGAAACATTGACATTATATAGAAGAGAAAACACTTCCAATGCACAAACAACAAAATTCGCTACAAATGTAAATACAGACAATAGAAGAAGAGGATGAACTTGGAACTATTCATTCAGAGGCACCCATATATATACATACATATATATATATATATATATATATATATGTATGTATATGTATATATATATTGTTAGCACTCCACCAGGTTTTCGAAGGCTGAAAAGGAGACTGACAAAGGTAACCGCAGACCACTTTGACCTAGTAGCTATCCCTACCAGGCTGAGAGGGCTCTCTCAGTGAGATCATAGTCAATATTGACTATGATATGAATGATATTAGGATAGATATGATATCCTAAGGTATATTTTGAGAAATTTAGGGTTTGATGTTGGATCAAGGATGAAACCAAGTAGCCAGGTCTAGGTATCAAAAGGGTTTAGAGATTAAAAGATATAAAGGATCAAGGTAATAGTGAATATATGATGGATTAAATTTTTTTCAGATGTGATGGAGGGTATAAAAAGGTAGAAGGATTCAATGAGCATATTCAATCATGAATTCCTTAAACTGGAAGCATGAAAAACAAAATGAAATCTCCATATAAATAGAGCTAAGTTAATATAATTCCACCTAGGAACTATAAGGAAAGCCACTAAAGATACAAGATATGGAAATATAAGCTATATATCAATCAATAAAGACTATAACAGAGAAAATACATGATCATAAATTCACTGCACATGAATTCCAAGATAATAGTTGCAACTGCATCCTTTGATTTTTGAATATGAAAGTGAAAGTACAAGATACAATAGCTACAATCCTTTGACGTCCATCCAGGAAAACGAATATGAAAATGATATATATAGACCAAAAAAACCTCTCCCCTCTCTTAGGGGTCAAATCCCTCAGTTGTGGAGGTGATTACAAGATATTCTCAACAAAACCCTAATGTCTAGGAAAGGTCAACCAATTCACCTCATTATAGGAAACTAGATACATTTGACCAAAATTACATTAAAGCATGTATCTACCCTATTTCACCATTCATTAACTCAATTAAACCTCATGACATCAAAAAATCATCATCATCCATCAAATACATAAGTAAAAAGTCAAACTAGGTCAAACTGCATGTGAAAATTTTGTTCTCAAGAAAGCGTAGCGAATTCTGGAGAAAGTATAGCGTGCATGGAGAAAGCATAGAGAAATTGGTAGAAGTGGATTTTGGGGGCCTTCCCAAGGTCCAAATCCTAATATGAAAGATGATATGGAAAGCCCTGGATGTCTTCTACATTATAGGCTCATCAAGAACTCAAAAAGGTGGCTCCTAGCCCTCCAAAACTTCACTCCCAAGAGTACTTAGAAAGCGTAGCGAAGCCTCCAAAAACAAGGAAGAAAGGTGATTGTTTGCATGTTTTGGGGAATTTTGACCCTCCAAAAGTGGCTGAAATCGCTGCATTACCGACTAGGATTGATGTAATCATCAAAAGGAATCCAAAAATGTTGAGCTTAATCCAATAGACCTCCCCAAAAAAAGCATAGCGTGACCCACACTGTGCTTTTTGGACCAGAATTATGCAAATTTTATTGGTTTTTAGCAAACATAGGCCTCACATATGGAGAAATATATCTCTAACCATGAAACTATTTGTACAACTGAGAGAGGTTTTTGTTCCTTGGAATGTTAGGAACACAAGCCTCCTCTAGTTTCCCAAGATTCTTCTTTGGTTGTCCATAATATTCTCTCCACAAAGGTGACTTAAACAAGACATTGCACAATCAGAAAAATATGTTGTGAAGATGGGAATGGATATCTCATTATGTAATACTAGTGTAAAATATGACATAGGTTATTGTACTTTCATATCGTAGTAACAAAAACCTCCTCCTGTTTTCCAAAATTCATCATTTTTTGGCCACAATATGTTTTGCAAAAATATGCCCAAATAAGACATTTATGGAAAATGTGCCTTCTAAGGTTTTTTCAAATTTCCCAAATTTCCTCAAAATTTCTCCAGACTTGCTTCATGGAGACATGAGATGGTATGCTATTCTATGAACGAAGCATAATTAATCAAATCCAACTTAACCTTCTCTTTCTTCTTTGATTAGGGTTTGTAGTTTTGAATCTCTATGTCTTGGTTCTTGAACCATTTATCACCATGATTAGGTATACTTGTGGCCTCAACAATTACATCAGTTGATATGGTGAAACTAACCGCTGCAATCATTACCTTTTCAATTTTGAGTTGAGTAGAAAACATTTTGGTCAATGTGGCGTGGTATTTGAATCTCCAAACTTGTTCAAAAAAAGGAGGACACCCTACCCTTTGAAAACAATGCTTGGATAATGGTGAATACATCGTTTCATGAGTGGTTAAGGGCTCATGTATTATCACATGACCTTCCTTATTGTAAGTTTTCTTCTCCTCCATTTTATGGTTTGCAATGGGTAAAACCCTAATGGGACAAAACAGGGGAAGGGAGTGAAGGGATGGGATGAAGGGGTTAGGGAAGGGAG
This sequence comes from Pinus albicaulis, assembly GCA_034641835.2. NCBI lineage: Eukaryota > Viridiplantae > Streptophyta > Pinopsida > Pinales > Pinaceae > Pinus > Pinus albicaulis. The sequence continues at coordinate 503,987 of JAXQQM020064152.1, forward strand.
ATTGTAGTAGGAAAATTTACGGATATGGAAAGGGATCTTAGGGAGATTTTAGAATTCAAATGGGGTAAAATGGGTATGGGAATTATCTGGGTAATTTATATATAGTCCTAGCTAGGAAAACTACCAAAAGTTGCAGTATTAGGGTTTTGGCTTTAGGAAATGGGAATGAAGGGGAATGAAGGCTAGGGGAGACATTTTAGAGTGTGAGGGAGGATAATAAGACAATGGGAAGATGTTTTTACCTTGAAAATTTGAAAATATTGGCCAACCACTAAAATGCAACGTAGGGGCCAATGGAGGGTTTTCACTCTAAATTAATGAAATTGAGATGCAAGGAGGGTTTAATTTAGGTGTAAATTACTTGTGGACTGATGCTATATACCTTGATAGCCTTCATAAACCTTTAGAAGTTAATTTTATGCCTCCAAGAGAGAAAATGCAGCCTGTGGAGAAAGTGTAGTGTGGATCTAGGAAAGTGCAACGTGGTTGCTTTTGCATCAAATTTTGGAGTGTATTTGACTTTAATTTGGTTAAATTTCCTTGGTAAGTGAGAAATATATCTTCTTCAATGAGGTGAATGAACAAATGAACTTGAGTTGGTCATTTATAGCTTGTGATGTCATTTTTATTCATAGTAGTGGGATGGCCCACTACATGTCTTTTCATTTTTCTTTGAAAACTTATGTAGCTTTGAATATTTCTATGCAGCTTTAGGAACATTAGGAAATTATTACATATTTGAAACATAAATTACATATGAAACAAACCCTTTTTGAGCAAATCCCTATTACTACTCCTTCATTTTCCATATTTATGCATGAAATGACGAATTTTGGTGACTGAAACCCTAATGACCTAATGATGACACTGAGTTGAATGAGGACCATGATGGTATGAATGAAATGGATATGGTGAACTTACAATGATGAATCATTCAACTGAGAGATGGTAATGGCCAACAGGTGAAAATTTTGGAAGGTGTGGAAATAGCCCTAGATACACTATCCAGTAACCAAATTTTTATTTGAATACCTAATGAAATGACAAAAAAAGTGACTTGAGAACCTAAAAAGACAAGGTTTGATCATTGGTGAGAGGGTGAACAGACTAACACTAACATTGGCTCTAGCTGGGGATGGAAGCTCCTTGGAGGTGTCAATAACAGCATGGACCAAGTAGCCTAACCATTGGGCATGGAATCAAAATCAAAAGATGATATTTAATAATGTAAACTAACTCAAAACTGAAATGACTTTAACTGCAACAAAACTTACAATACTTATTGATGGCAGCATATGTCTGAGAATTGAGGGCTTCAAATCCTGATGAAAACCACTTGCCCACAGTAGACATATGTACAATCATGTGAAGTGATCCTTCCAATGTAACCAATCCAATATATGGTCACCTGAATCATGCTCGCAATTTCCTCAACCAGGCAGAAAAAACAAAAAATAGGCCACTACAAGTGTCCATTGAAAATGTCCTCATGATCCATAAATTCAAGAAATATATCATCCCTATTGGCTGCAACAAATCAATGTAATGATCTTCAATAACTTGAAATGTTACCTTGTCTTGAGATCCAACAACAAAAATACAAGTACTCCCTTCATTTTGATCTGAAAGAATAATTGGTTGTTGATCCATAGGAAGGCACAGGGAAGTATGACTTTCTGCTATCTGAGTGTTATCTATAAATTCCTCAAGCATGAGTAACTCTGATTCTATCTCTGGCATACTATATCTCTCAGAAAATAGTCACTAGAAGATGGTAGACTCTAATACCATGATATCATTTTTTTCTGCAAGGTATCCATGAACATTTTCATCAGACAATATTCAGGAAACTCAATATTTAATTTGTGAATATTAAAATGAAATTTGACCAAATGCAAACTAGCATCTTCTCCGTCCCAACCTTTAAACTTTGACAGTCCTGTTTTCCAGTCTATACAAGGAATACGATTTGGAAAACCAGGAATATGAGCTCGATTCATATGAGCATACCTTCCAACAGTTGAATCCATTTTGAAAACAATGAATTCACCAAGAAGTTCTTTAGACTACCGGTTCTTTAAAAGTAGAGTCGCCATGAAAATTTTGAACCTTTGGATTCTTCTAAACTAGAGTCGCTAGGTGAAAGATGCACAAACACATTGTGCCTAATCATTGTTCACCATCGGAAATCATATCTGATCCTTGTTGTTCTTTCCTAGGGAATATTTTTCACTTCATTCCCCGGCAACATCGTCAGAATGTTAGCACTCCACCAGTTCTTCGAAGGCTAAAAAGGATACTGACAAAGGTAAACATAAACCACTTTGACCTAGTAGCTAGCCCTACCCGGCTGAGATGACTCTCTCAATGAGATCACAGTCAAGGATTGACTGTAATATGAAGGATATTAGGCTATATATGATATGCTCAGGTAGGTTTTGAGAAATTTAGGGTTTTATGCTAGATTAGGGATGAAACCGAGTAGCTAGGTCTAGGTATCAAAATGGTTTACAACTGAAAAGATATAAAGGAGAAAGGTAGTAGTGGATCTATGATAGATTTAGGGTTTTATAGGTGTTATGGAGGGTATGAAAAGGTATAGGGATTCAATAAGAATTTTCAATCATGAATTCATTAAACTAGAAGCATGAAACACAAAATGAAATTTCCATATAAACATAGCTAAGTTAATGGAATTCTTCCTATGAGTGTAAGGAAAGTCACTAAAGATACAAGATATGGAAAAAGGAGATATATATCAATCAATAAAGACTATAACAGAGAAAATACATGATCATAAATTCACTGCACATGAATTCCAAGATAATAGCTACAACTACATCCTTTGATTTCTGAATATGAAAGTGAAAGTACAAGCTACAATAGCTACAATCCTCTGAAGTCAAACAATTCAAATGACTCTAAAAATGATATGTATAGACCAAAAAAAACTCTCCCCTCTATCAGGGGTCAAATCCCTCAGTTATGGATCTGATTACAAGATATGCTCAACAAAACCCTAATGTCTAGGAAAGGTCAACCAATTCACCTCATCATAGGAAACTAGATACATTTGACCAAATTAAAGTAAAAAGCATGTACCTACCCTATTTCATCATTCATTAATTCAATTAAATCTCATGACATCACAAAATCATCATCATCCATTAATTACATATGTAAAAATTCAAAGTAGGTGAAACTGCATGTGAAAATTTCCTTCTAGAGAAAGCATAGTGAATTCTGGAGAAAGCGTAGCGTCCCTGGAGAAAGCATAGTGAAATTGGTAGAAGTGGCATTTGGAGGCCTTCCCAAGGTCCAAATCATAATCTGAAAGATGATATGAAAATTCCTGGATGTCTTCTACATGATAGGCTCATCAATAACTAAAAAATGTGGCTCATATCCATCCAAAACTTCATTCTCCCAAGAGTACTCAAAAAGCATAGAGAAACCTCCAAAAACATGGAAAAAAGGTGATTTTTTGCATGTTTTTGGGAATTTTGACCCTCCAAAAGTGGCTGATATGGCTCCAACACTGAATAGGATTTATGTACTCATCAATAGGAATCTAAAAAAATCTGAGTTTTCTTCCAATGCACCCCCCCCAAAAAAAGCGTAGCGTGACCCACACTACGCTTTTTGGACCAAAACTTTGCAAATTTTCCGTGTTTTTTTGCAAAAATAGGCCTCATAGACGGAGAAATATCTCTATAAACATGAGAATTTTTGCAATTATGAGAGATTTTTTTGTTCTTTCACCTGTTAGGAACAAAAACCTCCATTTTCCCAATATGCTTCCCTTATTGTCTACAATATTCTTTGCCAAAAGGTGAATTAAATAGGACAATGCATAATCAGAAAAATAGGTTGTGAAGATGTGAATGGATCTCTCATTTTGTAATAACTGTGTAAAATATTAAGTTTTTTATTGTATTGTGGTATCTTAGAAACAAAAATCTCCTCCAATTTCCAAAAATTCATCTTTTTTTGGCCACAATATGTTCCGCAAAATGATTACTAAACAAGGCATTTATGGAAAATGTGCCTTCAAAGATTTTTTCAAATTTCTCAAATTTTCTCCAAATTTCCTAAAATTTTCTCCAAACTTGCTTCATGGAGACCTGAGATGGTATGATATGCTATGAGGGAAGCATCAATAAGAAAGTCCAACTTACCCTTCTCTTTCTGCTTTGATTAGTTTGTAGTTTTGAATCTCTAGGTCTTGGTTCTTGAACCATTTATCGCCATGATTATGTATCCCTATGGCCTTAGATATTACATCATTTGATATGGTGAAAGTAACCCCTACCATGATTACCTTGTCCTTTTTTAGTTTAGTGGCAAACAATTTGGGCAATGTGACATGGTATTTGACTCTCTTAATTTGTTCACAAAAAGGAAGACGCCCTACCCTTTGAAATCAGTGCTTGGATAATGGTGAAGACATCATTTCATGAGTGGTTAAGGGCTCATATCTTATCACCTAGCCTCCCTTCTTGTAAGTCTTCTTCTCCTTCATTTGATGGCTTGCAAGGGGCAAAACCCCAATGGGACAAAAAAAGGGAAGGGAGTGAAGGGATAGGATGAACAGGTTAGGGAAGGGAGATGGGAGTAGGAAAATTTAGGGAGATGGACATGGCTCTTAGGGAGCTTTGGGAAGTGAAATGTGATAAAATGGGTATGGAAATTAGGCTAGGTAATCTATACATAGTCCTAGCTAGGAAAACTGCCAAAAGTTGTAGTATTAGGCTAGGGTTTAGGGTTTGGGGGTTAAGAAATGGGAATGAAGGGGAGAAAAGGCTAGGGGAGATGGTTTAGAGTGTGAAAGAGGGTAACAAGACAATGGGAAGGTGTTTTTACCTTGCATATTTGAAATTATGGGCCAGCCAATAAAACACAACGTAGGGGCCATTGGAGGGTTTTCACTCTAAATTAATTAAATTGAGCTGCAAGGAGGGGTTACCTGAGGTGTAACTTACATGTGAACTGATGCTAGATACCTTGATAGCCTTCATAAACCTTCAAAAGTTGATTTTATGCCTCCAAACGAGGAAATGCAACATGTGGAAGAAAGCACAATGTGGAGCTAGGAAAGCACAACGTGGCTGCTTTGGCATCACTTTTTGGTGTCTTTGACTTGAATTTGGTGAAATTGCCTTGTTAAGTGAGAGAGAGCTCTTCTTCATTGAGGTGAATGAAAAAATGAACTTGAATTGGTCTTTTATAGCTTGTGATGGTCACTTTTCTTCATAGTAGTGGGATGGCCCACTACATGTCTTTTCATTTTTCTTTGAAAACTTATGTAGCTTTCAAAATTTTAGGAACATTAAGAAATTATTACATATTTGAAACATAAATTACATATGAAACAAACCCTTTTTGAGAAAATCCCTATTACTACTCCTTCATTTTTCGGATTTATGCATGAAACGACCAATTTTGGTGACTAAAACCCTAATGATCTAATGATGACATTGAGCTGAATGAGGACCATGATAGTATGACTGAAATGGATATGGTGAAATTACAATGATGACTCATTCAACTGAGAGATGGTAATGGCCAGCAGGTGAAAATTTTGGAAGGAGTGGAAATAGCCTAGACACACTATCTAGTGACCAAATTTGTATTTGAAGACCTAATGAAATGACAAAAATTTGACTTAAAAACCTAACAAGACATGGTAAGAGAATATTTGATCACTCTAAAAATAAAATATACAACGCACCACAACCTAAAAAATAAATATTTTCTCAAGAAGAAGCTCGATGGACTGTTAAAAGGAGCAGATCACAGCTTACCACAACGTCTATAACCAAAAAACGCTTGAGATAATTTTCATGAAATTCTGTCCACATCCACATCAACATCAGTATAAAGCCATTGGGTTTTCTTAACAAACAAAAAAGCTTGAGATGCTTTTCAAGAAATTCTTTCCACATCCACGTTGGTGCAAAGCATTTGGGTTTTCTTATATTTTTAATGGCTACGCTTGAATTTAAGGTGGAAACTTTGATATTCGATAATAATTACTTTATTAATATTTGTGTGGGCCCTTTCTGGTCTTCTGCCTTCTGCTGTAAGCAATTAGCTGTGCGTTTCTCCACTGTTTCCAATTAGAGCGCTGTTTCTATCATCATTTTTGATGATGCATTCAAACGCAGTAACTTTGATGTCAACATCGAGAGACGATGAAGAGGGTTTTATTCATGCATGGGAGACTCGGTAGTGCCGATGTCTTTGTGGGTTTTGCAATTAGGAAATTTAAGTGTAATTAATATTGGTGAAAGATTGGGTTAATTTATCGTCAATTGGAATAAAAATTAATTGAATTAAAGAAAAACAAAACACAAAGCTATTAATCCCATAAAATATAATTTTAAAATATCATTCATTTACTGTAATTATAATTACAGAACATTCTGTAGTTACAATCTCAAGTGGGAGAGTGGGGAGGACTAGAATGGACTTTAGGACTAGAATGGACTCGGGTGACTTTTGTTCTATTTTTAAATTATATTTATTCTTTAATAATATATATCCTTATGGTCATAAATGAATGACTTATTTAATTCAATTGAATTCAAAAAATTGATATCTCATATAATGCATTTCTGAAACCCCTTAATTATTAAAATACATATCTTATTTTATTTTAGCTGAACTGAAATCATGATTAGAATGTATTGTTTATTTTTTAATTAATTGGTTCTTAAATTATATTTATTTTTTAATAATATATATCTTATTTTATTTTAGTTGAAGTGGAATCATGATTAGAATGTATTGTTTCTTTTTCAATTATTATTATTATTATTATTTTAAATGTAGAGAATTGTAGATGATATAATGATTATAATAAATGTATGTTAAAATAAAATTGGATTGATAATTCAAATAGGTGTTTTGAAAATTTAATTTTAAATATAAAGTAAGAGGTTAAGAAAATTAAAATTATTGTCAATAATTTGAAATTACATTTTAATAGGAGTGTATAGAAAACATTTCAACTGAAAGTGATTTTTACTTTTTTCAACTCATTGAAAATCACATAAATCATTTCATTTGACTTTTTAAAATGATTCAAATTCACAATTTTAATTGTGATGGTATTTTATTTTAAAACTTTGAATTAATATTATATTTATATAGTTTTTTATGATAACATTTATTTTTATTAATTAAATAAATATATATTTTTAAATATTTTGTATATTGTAGCATATTTTTATGTTAATTATTTTGTTGAGCCCAGAGGTTCATTTTACAACCCACCAAGTATGAGAGATGTGTAAGTTCATTTCCCTACCTTCGTTTTTCTTTAAAATAAAATTTATGTTCTAAATATAAAATTAATGTGCACTTTAATTAAGAAAAAATGACTATAGTTTAAAGTAATTACAAGTAAAAAAAAATGTGTGAATGAGATGTTTAAATCTCAAAAATATTTCGACAAGAGATTTAAATAAATTATTTGAAAATTTATGTCCATATGAACTTCATATATATCTATATATAGAAAAAAATAAGTTTTCATGGTTAAAATTTTTATTTGGTCCTATATATGCACTACTTAGCAATCAAAAATACAATTTAAACAATGAAAAATAACACATTATATTTTTCACTCTAAAAATATTTGTGTTGGAACTAATGCTTCCATGTCATATATAGGTGTCATTGTGAGTCCCACTATGTAAATCTAGAAGTTGTTGCTTCCTATGCGTGTTTTATGTACTATACAGTTTCATGTTTGAGTCATCAGTCTTATTTTAGGTACTATGTAGTTTCATGTTTGAGACATCATTTGTCGAATTTAGTGTTTTATAGTGTTTTATGTACTATATACTATAACTGTTGTGATTAATAAAATATGGTAGTGTGTGGTCGTTGTATTCTCTGTGCAACCGTTGTCTCTAGCTCTCTTCAAATTTCTATCATTTTGATCCCACTTGACTCATGTTAGATCCCTACTTAAGATAGATCTATGCTGGTTAAATAGAAGAACATAAAGAATTGGATTGAGTTAAGGAACATTTATGAAAAAATCCAAATTCAACACCTCTAGTCAATTTAGTCATTCCAAGAATTATTGATATTTCCACATTCTCTTCATGGTTTTAGTGAAATTATGATTTTCTTTTCCTTGAAATTTATCAATGTTGTAGCACAATATTTTTCATAATCAAATATCGTCTAGTAAACATTTTTGTATATATTTATTTAAATATTTGAGATTAAAAAAAAGGCTTTTTTTAAGGAATACATAACATTTTAAACTTATTTATTAAAAAAAAACATATTAGACATCAATTTAATGTTACATATAATAGGATCAGAATAGGTTGTTACTTTTTCTACAAAATTTTAAAGTCAGTTTATAATTTTGGCTATAATATTTTCTATGTGGATAAGTTGTTTTTCCAAAGGTTAATCAAAGTTTGATTTATACTAACTATTGTTTTAATATTAATTTAAATTTATTTGAAAATAAATATAGATATTAATTAAAAATTTTAAAATGTTATTTTTTTTTTAAATATATTTTTATTTAAATAATATATAAATCTTAATTTTATATTTAGATTATTTAGTTCTTTAAATTTTATTATAAATTATGCGGGTGCAAGTGGCGATAGTGGGATCGATGGGACGCATGGCGCAAGGACGGGAGGCCACCTGCCTTCCCTCTTGGATCCTTAGCGCCCACCTGATCACATTTATTACCCGCGCTTGATCTTTATGGTATGGATATGGAGTCGATTCACTTCAATGCAACAGGTTCTCGAGGCAGCCTCGACTGCTGCAACCGCATTTCACATTCGACCTCCAGGCTTGGTCATTCAATGCGCAGGCTGGAAGGTTGCAGAATCGGTTTGTTATTTATTATGGAGCCGTCCACCCCTTCGCCATTGTTGTCGAGTTGTAATCCTGCTCTGGATAAAGCCATTGTCCGCACCATCACAGGGTTGCGCAGTCGCCACACATGCTGTTTGGTGCCTGCGGACAATTCTCACATATCAATTGCAGGTTCCTGTGTGTCTGCAACTGTAGTTCTTGGCTCTCCTCCTGAGCGGAATCCCATCATCTCTCATTCGCCTCAGCACTCAAGCTCCTGTTCTGTTGCAATCATGCCTAGAGTTAGACAGAGGATGCGGTGCCGAAGGGGATCCTCTCGGTCGGCCAGAAGGCATTCGCCATCCTTCTCCTCCTCTCCGTCGGATTCCTCTGCGACCTCGGGTAGCTTGCCTCCTCTCCTTCATGGGCGTCTGCTTCGTTCTGGACGTCGGCTGGACTCGCCTTCTGGCGATGCTCTGCCAGCTCAGTCCCACACTGCCCTCTTCTCTTTCGACTGTGCTCTCAATAAACCCTGGGTCATCGTGGCCATCTTGGTCGTCTTCCTGGAGGAACCAATGCCTAAGCCTCTGCCTGACGAGCATGCTCCGGATGATAGTGCTAATTTGGACGTGAAGCAACAGGATATGAGGGGTTCGCCTTCTAAGAACAGGGTGTCTTTGCAGGTCGAAACTGGGGTCGTTCCGGGCCATGTCGATGCAACTCCGCCAGTTGTCCACTCCTCCGCCGCTTGCTCCCACGCCCAAGGCGACCCAGAAGACTACAGCTGCAAAATTGAGGAAATTGTGCCGGATGAGTAACTCGGCCCTCTTCTCCTGTCTTTTTTGTTATTTCTCTGCCCTCTTTGAGGGATTGCTTGGTCGCCATGTTATTTCTTTTTTTGTAAAAATCCAATCTCAGACACTACAGTGGTCCAGTACTGTTAGAGTCCAATGCAGCAGATATGCAATGTATATGTGTCTAGTGTTCAGTCAAAAACATATCAGTTCGATCCCCTGCGTGGGATTTTTTCAGATTATGGCTCCTAAGGCTGGTTTCCCTCCCAATGGGCAGCCCAATATCAGTCTCTGTCAGTTAAAATTGCCTCCCGGTAGGCACTGTTTTGGCTTCGGCCAGGTGTACATTATTTTCCTTTAATTAATAGATTACTTTAATTTAGAAAAAAAAAAAAAAAAAAAAAATTTATTATAAATTTAAAATTAAATTAAATTAAATCTTAAAAAGATATTTTACATATTAAGCTTCTCTCTAAAAAAATGATTTGTATACTTGGTGAAACATTCTTTCAAGTTAAATACATAATTTTGAATGAATTTTTATTTAGTTATATGCATTTAATAATTTGATTTTTTATTTATATTAAATTTATTAATTTTAAGATTAAAATAAATTTAATTATTTCTTGTTTGTTAAAGAATTTGTGATTTGTGGAATTAACCTATGATTTAAGAAAGTATGATTGAATTTTACATGAATCACATTTATGTGAGGCCACGCCAACCGTTAACATTGTGAATTTATTTGGTATTTTTACGGTAAGTTTTGAGACTTTACCAACTTACAAAATATAACCCTAAAAATCCAATAATCCTCATAAACAATTTTAGAGAATATGTCAAACAATTTTAGAAAATATCGGCTATTATAATTTGCCTTACTTTGTGACTGCAATTGTAATAGCTCTCTTAGAGTCTTCTGGTCAACATTAAGGAAGGAAACAAGAAAATCCATCCATTAGAAATCTATTTACTTACTGATTTGTGAGTTTTTGGGTGTTTTTCCATGTATTGGCAACAACTTCTATGAAAAAGCCTAACCTAAAGTTTATATTGCAATAAAATAATGTAGTTGGACACTATTGTATCCCTAAGTGTTCAACTAACCTACAATAAATTCCATTTCTATAAAAAATAAATTTCCTTGCAATTTTTTGTTACAACAAGTAGATTGGTAAATCAGTGATCCCTTGGCATTTTGTGGCCACATAACTTAACCCATCAATTACTTCCCACCATAATTTAAGCAATATTTTTCATAAACAAAATATATGAATAAGAAATATTTTCAACATTATTTATGTATGCCTAAAATTGTAAATGTGTAACATCTCAATTTATATTGTAAATGTGTAGACATCTCAATTTATTAGTTTATTGGATATCAAGACTATAGAATTGGATTAGGATATTAAGCACTATTAACTTAGAATTGACTAGTGCATGTTATATTTTTTTATGCTATTATTTCTAAAGTATAATTTCTAACTTCAGTGAGAGGCACTAAGGTGCATTGCAACATTTGTTTTAAATGAATTGTTAATTTTACATTCAATACATTTACAAATAATCAAAAGTTTAACCACAATCATAATTTAACATCTTCCTCTTCGATGTTCCATTCCCTATTTCATGGGTATTCTAGTATTAAAGGTTACCAGAGAAGAAATGATTGCTATATTTCTCTATTTCTATCTTAATGTGAACATCTTCATTACAAGTAGAATTTCTCTTTTAAGTTTTATTTTGTTTTAATTGAAAATCACAAGTTTTTCAATATGATATTATATTTTACCCATTTTTAAATTAGTTATTTTATCTAGTTTCATTACTAGCTTAATATGTAGTATAATTAATAGACCAAAATGTTTTTTCTCAAATTTAATTTGGCTAATTTTAACTAAAATTTGGTCAATATATTTAAAAGCTTGAGTTTAAGTTTTTCACATTGCTTTTGGTTAATTTTAATTAAAATTTGGTAAAAATATTTAAAAGCTTGAGTCTAAGTTTCTTAATATGTATAATTATAGTGTCTCATGGTTTGAATCTATTTATACATTTAAAAATATATTTTAAACAAAAAAAATCATAATCTTGTTCGAATTTGAATTCTCAAATTCTAGTGAAGAATTCCATTTCATCTATAAGTTAATCTCTACCCTAATTTAATATGATTTGCAATTCAAGGTAGAGATAAGGCCAAACTTAATTTATAAATTTACATTGGAAATATATTCCTTTTAATTCTTTTATTGCTAATTTATATATTTATAAAGTTTTGTGTTTAAATAGTTTGTGTTTTTTTAAAGAAGTTTCTACTTTTTTTATTTTATTTTTAGACATATTTTGTCCATGCTTATTTGGTTTTTGATATAATATCTAATGAATAACATTTTATCAAAAAGAAAATCCTAGAAGTTGAGAAAATTCATAGTTAAAAGAATGTATTCCTTAGAAGAAACTAATTTCCAAACTTGCATCTTTGTATTTTCCAAATATTTTTTTTCTCTAGCATTATGCCATTTAGAATATGACTTCTACAGATCATGTCTTTGAAACATACAAATATATTTGCATGCTACACATGTCCATTTCCATTTAGGGTATAAATTCTCTCCTTTATGACCTCACTCTACATTTTATTCCTCCCTATATGGAAAATGTGTAAAAAATATGCTTTTAGACAACTCTAATTTATAGGGAATCTCCTCAATACTTTGAATGTAATTGACAACCCCAACTTATTGCATTTATAGTAGGGTATCCCCTTATAATTTTTGACATAACATCTATAACTCATTTCATTTTTAATTCATCATATTTCATATAATGCAATAGGAAACAATGAAATTTAACCGGCTTAAGGAAACATACTTGTAATATACGACTATAATTTCCATATATGACCATAGTAATCTCTAGAAATGATTAAAACAATAAGTAAAAATTCTCAATTCTTTTTTTTCATCTCTATTTAAAAAATATATAGAAATATCTTAGATTTCATTGCTAGGCACTAGACACTAAATATAAAAGCGCACAAATCTATAGGAAGAGTTTAGTTTATGCTAAAATACACTTCTATATGATTCCTTCTTAATGTTTAGACCAAGAATAGTGTTATTGTATCCTTAAACCACTTTTGGTTGTTTTGTCTTTTCATGATTACAATCACTTGTAGACATGATAAGAATAAGAAGACATAATGTTGAAATCCCAAATTTTGGGATTTCATAAACATACTATATAACTATTCATTCTTGATCACTGTGTTAGGAATTTGCAATTATTTCTAGCTCCCCTATTTGGGTTCCATTGTCATGTGCATTAGGGAAAACTTGACTTCGAATCACCTAGTTATTGTTGATAGTGATAAAATTGAGTTTTCATGTATTTAATTAAGGACTCTAAATCTTCTAGTTGTTTCTTATGATGATAAAATCACTTCATCTATGTTTGAGTTTATTATCATGGAACTTACACCACTTGTCAAGTGTGTCCCTATTCAAAATTAAAATTTCAATGCTTTTTTTTTAGGTGGACATAATGTAGTGGGAATGCTTATTATGTTATCTAATTGGGTTCAAGTGATTTATTAATGGGGTTGATATACATATTAGCATAGATATATTTTAGTCCAATATTTATTAAGAATTTAGAGGGATTAGAATAAAATAAAAAAATAATATATCAGTGCATAAAATATCTAGATTAAAATATATTTATATTGATTTATTCTTTTATTATATATTTCTAGTATTATTATGGTGAGTTATTATTTTAATTTTATTTTACATTTGTATGAATTTTGTATTTTTTCAATTTAATTAATTAGCATCAAGAATTCTCCCATAGCATGCCCACATGCATATGTCTCCACTTCGAAGGGATACTGTAAGTTTATTAATGCTATAACCAATGCGTGATTGATCTTCTTCTTTAACCCTGCAATGGATCTTCACTAACCCTTCCCCACTGGAAACTCTTGCCACTTGAAATTATGGTGTGGAGTGGTGTTTCTACTACTAAAAAAAATTATATGAATTTCTTCAAGTACTATGATGCTTTAAAAAAAACTCCTAACCTAAAAAATATTTAGTAAGCCTTACCAACCACTTCTTGATGACCTCCATCTTGGAAGGGTTTATATTCAACTCTCCTCCACCTATCACATATCCCAAATATACCAGAGGATATTTTGAAAAATCACACTTCTTGAGGTGTGCCAATAATTATTGCTTCTTTAAAGTCTCAATCACCTACATGAAATGTGAGATGTGCTCCTATTAAGTAGGAATGTATAGTAGTAGATAATCTGAATAAACAATAAAATATGAACTTATAAAATTTCACAATACATCATTAATTAACTTCATGAATGTAGTGGGTTCATCGCATAGGAAAAATATCATAACTAACCACTCACACAAACCTTTTCTAGTTTTGAAGGTGGTCTTATAGGTATCCACTTCTTTGACTCAAACCTGGTGATACCCTAATTTTAAGTCTAACTTTCTTAAGTATTTATCTTGTTGCACAATATATCATCTATCCTAGGTAAGGGGTACCCATTATTGAGCATAATTTTTTTTAAAACCCTATAACCAATACACATCCACCAAATCACATTAATTTGAATCTTAGGGGGAGGCCCCCTAGATCTAAAAAAAAATTGAAATGCCAAAAAAATATGATAACACAAAGTAAACAAAACTAGGAATTTTTTTTTTTAATAGAGAATAATTGTAAAATGTACATTGTTGTTGACAATTTGTCATTTTACAAAATGATACTAGTTACTTATAACATTTTTTAGTTACAATACCAAAGGTAAATTCCATGAGTGGGTAAATACCATGGGTGCATGAATACCAGGGGTGGATGCTACTTACAATACCAAGGAAATACCATAGGTAAATTCCATGAGCAGGTAAATACCATGGGTGAATGAATACCAAGGGTGGATGCACTTACAATACAAAGGGTAAATTCCATGGGTGGATAAATACCATGGGTGGATGAATACCATGGGTGGATGCCACTTACAATACCATGGGTGGATAAAAACCATAGGTGGATTAATACCATGGGTGGACATCACTTTCCATTCAGGTCATTCTTCTCTCCTTAAAAATATGTGATCCCCATTACATTAAGTTCCCTCTTGAGAAGCCTTTGTTGATTATGAAGAGTCATTGAAGACAAGGGTTTTGTGTGGTTAACCCATAACTATGATGAATGAATATCGAAGGATAAAGATGCCCTGTAATGCTTGTGACCAACTATGATATTAATAGTGTGCAAACTAGAAAATCGACCTCCATGAAGCATGGGTTTCTAGATAACCCATAATCATGACAAATGAATCTCCAAAGATAGAGATACCCTATAATGCTTCTGACCAAATATGATACTTATAGTGTGCGACCTAGCAAATGGACTTCGATGACAAGGGTTTTGTGTGGTTGAGCCATAACCGTTATGCTTGTCAGTATGGTGGCTTGTCTGGTAGATTCTCCTATCCAATGAGATGTTGTAAAGGACTCTTTCACATTAATTTTTTTTCTAGCAATAGACCTCTTGTTGCAACTTTGATGATAACTTATTCTACAGGGGATGAAATAAAATTCTGTAAAAGATTCATTTGAGGTATTGAAGAGATGTGAACTTTCATGATTTGTGGAGTGAGAAAATTATTCTCGAAACTCAAGGTATGTGTGGTCGCATAACATTCGAGACATGTGTAACTTCAATTGCTCAAATATCTCAAACCCATAAACGAAATAAAATTATGTAGAAAGGCCATTTTAGCTAACATAAAATATTTTTAAATGAGCTATTTTCACCTTCTAAAGTTCATATGGATTTCATGGCAGAAGAGACAAAGATGTTGAAAATATCTTGTAAACAACCATACTTGGCAATTTGATGTTGGCAATATGATGCAGAGGGTTGTCCTTGATGGCAACCTACTTGATAAAGTTGATGGAAACCTACTTGATGAAGTTGTCCTTGATGGAAACTGACTTGTCCTATTTTTTAATGATGTAAATCTGATGTATCTACAGAGCAGTTCAGATGTAATGGAGAAAGGAATTCCTGTAAGGGCCAGAGAAATGATGAAAATGGTATGTCACAAAGCATACGTGGGTTTGTAAAGGCGAAGTAGCATATGTACGTGGAAAAGTACGTGCCAAGTAGTGTATGCCTATTTGCGCTCTAAATTTATAAAACCAGGGGAATTTACCATGGTATTGGCACACGGTATTGAGCGTTGGACTATCTATTTGATCTCGTCCAGGAATACCATCAATAGTTGAGTGGTTTTGACTCATGGTATTGACAAAGGCTAAATCTATATAAGGAGAAGAAGATCATAGTGCAAGTGTGTGCATAGGTCTGGGCTTTAATGAATACTTCACTCTGAAGTATATCTGCATGGAATGGAAACAATTTATTGATTGATCTGAATTAATAATGCACCTATGAAGAAAATGATGAAGAGGGATATCCAGATCTGAAAATGACTATTCTAGATCTGTTTATGGAATGTTTAGATCTATGATCTGGCGAATCTTTGTTGAAGTAAAGGATGAGATCTAAGTTGTTTATCTGATTTGAAGAGCTGCACAGTCTTGAAAAGTTTCAGATATATACGCGGGTTCGTTTCATGAAAAGCGCGTGTATACGTGGATCCTCTTAAAGAAAAGTGCGTATGGCAGTTAGGGTTTCTGAAGAATAAAATGAACTGAAGTATACGCAGGTTTGTCTCTATGAAAGCGCGTATGTACGCAGGTTCAGTGAAGTAAAAGCACGTATGGAATCTAGGGTTTGCTGAAGTATGTGGAATGAATTGTCTGATCTATTTTTTTGTCTTACTGCTATCTGTCAATGATGCATTCATACACATATAGGTTGTTTGAATGTTGATTATGCTGTTGATTAAAGATCAAGTTGTTGGTTGATTGGTTGATGATTCAATGAATGAATTGATGGGGTTATAAGTTTCAGTTTGATGAATGTTGAGCTTAAATGTGTGGAGTGGGTCCAGCCTGAAAATGTGATGAAAAGTGGCCTACAAGGTATTTTGTATGGAAGATGATGGATCTATTATGAAAATTGATGAAACGTGGTCCATGGTGGTGCTGAGGGTTGAAGCCTTTAGTGAGGGGGTTGTAGCTCCCTTCCAGTGGTAGCTGGTAAATGAGAGTAGGGGGTAGTAGCTCCCTTCCAGGAGAGGCTGGTAAATGAGAGAAAGGGGTAGTAGCTCCCTTCCAGTAGAGGCTAGTAAACAAGAGCAGGGGGTTGTTGCTTCCTTCCAGGAGAGGCTGGTAAATGAGAGAAGGTTGTAGCCTTCTGTAGGTGGGTGCCTGCATGCTGGTATGAGTCTATGCCAGTACATGGTTGTAAGAAGTTTTCTTTATAATAAATATTGAAGACAGAGATGATGACAACGATGGTTTTCTCCCAAATTGGGTTTCCACCTTAAATACTGGTGTTCATGTCTGTTGTTTATGTGTGATGGTTTATTCTATGATTACTGCACATGCTTACTGCTTACTAAACATCTGATGAATGAGTGATGTAATGATCTAAGTAAAGAATTATCTGCATAATAATATCTCTGGTAATACGCAAGTTTTATTAAGGATATCTGTGTGTATACGTGAGTTGTGTTCAGTAAAGTAGGGTATGGTTTTTGGAGAAAGAAAAAGTAAAAGTTTTGAGTAAGCCTTAAATACTGATTCACCCCCCCCCCCCTCTCAGTATTTTTCCCAACAATTGGTATCAGAGCAGGTCCTTCTGCAGAAGCTTAATCGCTTGAAGGAGATCTGTCACAATGGGAAGGAAGCAAAAGAAGAAGGCTACTCAAGGAAAGAAGATATCTCAGAAATCGTGTATGGTAGAAAATGAAGATGATGCAAAAGGTATTAATCCTTGTTCTTGTGATTCACTTTCTTATGCAAGAAATGGTGAAGATAGTGAAAATGATAGTGAAATTAACAGTATGGGTCTAGAAGTAAATCTCAAGATTAATGTTGAATATCAATTTAAAAAGAAGGAATCTATCTACAAAGATATGATCTCTAGAATGAATGGAGAGATAGAAATATATCAAATACTACAGGATAAAGTAACTAATCGAAGTGAAATACTTGAAGCAGAAATCATCTCTCTCAAAACAAATCTGGAAAAATCAAATAAGAAGAATGAAGAACTTTTACAAACTTTTGAAGAACAAGAAAATGGGCTGAAAGAAGAGATTTTAAAATTGAATGATCAAGTAGAAGAAGGAAGAAGGGTCGAAGAAAGTATGAAGAAGCAATGCCAAAGATTGGAGGTTGAGGTAAACATTTTAAAAGGTAAATTAGAAGAAAAAGATAAACTCTTGAGGTTTCAAGATAGTACTAATATTCTAGACAATATTCTTAGTAGTCAAAGGTCTCATTCTATTAAATTTGGTCTTGGTTTTCATGAAACTGTTAAAGGAGAATCTAGTTCACAAGAAAGTGCTAAAGATTCAAAGGATATCAATGCAAAACCTGAAGTATTGAAAGAAACAAAAGGTCAATCGACAATCATGAACTCTCAAAAGAAATCATTCCTTCCTAACTATAGAAGCATCAATCAATTCTCTCCTTTGATAAATAATGTTGAATGCTTTAAATGTCATAGTTATGGGCATGTTGCAGCCAATTGCAAAAGAAGATTGTTTCAGTCACAAACAAACAGATTCTACACAGAAAGGTACTCAGGTTTCTTTAAGGGATATTGTTTTTCATGCAGCAAGTTTGGTCATAAAGCAGTTGATTGCAATAGAAGAAAGAATAGAAAAACACATTATGATCCCTATGCTTACTTTTCTGGTCACACAAGATGTTATGCTTGTAACAAGTATGGACATGTAGAAAAATAATGTAGGATGAATAGATCTGAGAAATTGGATAATTTCCAGCACACAATAAGAAATTTCAAGCAAAGCTGGAAAAGGAAGGAGGACCGGTAAAAAACGTAGGGGATAATAATCCTACTGTAGTCTTCCGCTTCTAAAGCTTACTTCTCATAAAGACTGCAGGGGTGATGTGAGATACATTATAGGATTCAGTAATGTATCATCACAGGGGGAGTAATGTATGGTGATTCCCATGGTTGGTTTGGTAATTCTGGATATGTTTATTTCTAACAATGCATCTGATGTGAAGAACAGAGGTACAGGTGGCATAAGTTCAGGGGGAGATGGAGTTGTGAATTTTTTCTGTACTTCACTTCCTATACACGGGTTTCATGAACTAAAGCCGCATATACAAGCGAGTTCCAATGGAGATAGAAGCATATGATTTTCAGTTAAGGAAAACAATGAGATGGCTCAATAACAGGAGCACAATTTCAGGGGGAGCATTAGCCTTGCTGAGAGTAATGCATTGTTGTCATTATGATGGTTCTGAAATATGATCTCTCTCTTGAGGTATTTTTGGTATTGGTTATAAAAAGTCATATTTGTAATTTGATGAAAAGGTTATGTTGAGACCTATGATGTAAATTGTAATATTCAGTCATGAAAGGATTTGTTCAAATTTGTAAAACCCACTTGGTTGGGTAGTTGAGTCAAAATGTGTAAACCCACTTGGTTGGGTACTTGAGTCACATACGTAAATCCACTTGGTTGGATCATTAATGTAATTATGAAGTCCTTGGTGATAGGAAAGGTCATAGAGTCATGTAATTCATTGAAAAATATGTTTGAATATTCAGCATGAACTCAGGGGGAGCATGGTAATTTCAGTGCAAATCAGATCTATAGAACTCTTCTTTCTACAAGAGAAGAAAAACCTTGTTTTGATTTTGATCCGCCCTTTGCCCTTGATTTCAAAGGGGGAGAGTATCATGGTGTTTGAATAATTGTTATAATCAATGTATCTATCTGTTGTGGTGATCAAACACCATCATGGTTGCCATCAAGTCCAAAGGGGGAGATTGTTGGCAATATGATGCAGAATGTTGTCCTTGATGTCAACCTACTTGATAAAGTTGATGGCAACCTACTTGATGAAGTTGTCCTTGATGGAAACTGACTTGTCCTATTTGTTAATGATGTAAATATGATGTATCTACAGAGCAGTTCAGATGTAATGGAGAAAGGAATTCCTGTAAGGGCTAGAGCAATGATGAAAATGGTATGTCACAAAGAATACACAGGTTTGTAAAGGTGAACTAGTGTATGTACACAGAAAAGTACGTGCCAAGTAGCGTATGCCTATTTGTGCTCTAAATTTATAAAACCAGGGGAATTTACCATGGTATTGGCACACAGTATTGAGCGCTAGACTATCTATTTGATCTCGTCCAGGAATACCATCAGCAGTTGAGTGGTTTTGACTCATGGTATTAAAAAAGGATAAATCTATATAAGGAGAAGAAGATCATAGTGAAAGTGTGTGCATAGGTCTAGGATTTAATGAATACTTCACTCTGAAGTATATCTGCATGGAATGGAAACAGTTTATTGATTGATCTGAATTAATAATGCACCTATGAAGAAAAATATGAAGAGGGATCTCTAGATCCAAAAATGACTATTCTAGATCTGTTTATGGAATGTTTAGATCTGTGATCTGGCGAATATTTTCTGAAGTAAAGGATGAGATCTAAGTTTTTTATCTGATCTGAAGAGCTGCACAGTCCTAAAAAGTTTCAGATATATACGCAGGTTCGTTTCATAAAAAGCGCGTGTATACGCGGATCCTCTTAAAGAAAAGTGCGTATGGCAGTTAGGGTTTCTGAAGAATAAAATGCACTGAAGTATACGCAGGTTTGTCTCTATGAAAGTGCGTATGTACGCAGGTTCAGTGAAGTAAAAGCGCGTATGGAATCTAGGGTTTGCTGAAGTATGTGGAATGAATTGTCTGATCTGTTTTTTTGTCTTACTGCTATCTATCAATGATGTATTCATACAGATCTGGGTTGTTTGAATATTGATTATGCTGTTGATTAAAGATCAAGTTGTTGGTTGATTGGTTGATTATTCAATGAATGAATTGATGGGGTTATAAGTTTCAGTTTGATGAATGTTGAGCTTAAATGTGTGGAGTGGGTCCAGTCTGAAAATTTGATGAAAAGTGGCCTACAAGGTATGTTGTATGGAAGCTAATGGATCTAGTATGAAAATTGATGAAACGTGGCCCATGGTGGTGCTGAGGGTCGAAGCTTTCAGTGAGGGGGTTGTAGCTCCCTTCCAGTGGTAGCTGGTAAACGAGAGAAGGGGGTAGTAGCTCCCTTCCAGGAGAGGCTGGTAAACGAGAGCAGGGGGTAGTAGCTCCCTTCCAGGAGAGGATGGTAAACGAGATCAGGGGGTTGTAGCTCCCTTCCAGGAGAGGCTGGTAAAAAAGAGAAGGTTTTAGCCTTTTGTAGGTGGGTGCCTGCGTGCTGGTATGAGTCTGCGCTAGTACATGGTTGTAAGAAGTTTTCTTTATAATAAATATTGAAGACAAAGACGACGGCAGCAACAGTTTTCTCCCGAATTGGGTTTCCACCTTAAATACTAGTGTTCATGTGTGTTGCTTATGTGTGATGGTTTATTTAGTGATTACTGCACATGCTTACTGCTTACTAAAAATCTGATGAATGAGTGATGCAATGATCCAAGTAAAGAATTATCTACATAATAATATCTCTGGTAATACAAAAGTTTTATTAAGGATATCCGCGTGTATACGTGAGTTGTGTTCAGTAAAGTAGCGTATGGTTTTTGGAGAAATAAAAAGTAAAAGTTTTGAGTAAGCTCTAAATACTGATTCACCCCCCCCCCCCTCTCTCAGTATTTTTCCCAACATTTGAAAGATACAATCCTATTTATGAAAGTACACAAATGACACTTAAAATATATGCTCTGATCATCATAATAATATAAATGAATATTATGGTGGAAGAGACAAATATGTTGAAGAATATGTTCGCACCATGTGCATGAGTTTTAGTCTAATGTAATAAATTTTATATAAAAACATGGAAGAGTCATCAAAGCACTGTGTCAAAGTTCCAGCAAATCCAAATTTGAAATGGAAATTATACCTACACGATCTAGATCATGTATGGAGATAAAGTGTCATCTAAGTATAATTGGGCTTCCAAACATGATACTATTTTATATAAAAAATTATTTTGTAGTATGGCATGTGAAATAATTTTAGATATAGGCTATGATTCTTTGTCTTACCTACTAAATGCAATTTTAATAGCTCTCATAGATCCTTATTGTCCACATTAAATAAGGAAACAAACAAATCCATTAGAAACCTATTTACTAGGTTACTAATTTGCGTGTTTTTGGGTGGTTGTCCATGTATTTGGAGAAGGAGGTGGACTTGCATTGAACTTCTATAACAAGGCCTACACGGAATTTTATACTGCAATAAAAAAAATAAATGTAATTGGACAATGTTGTATCCATAAATGCTCAGCTAACCTACAATAAATTCCATTTATAGACAAAAAAAAATTGCCTTGCAATATTTTGTCACAAAAGGTAGATTGGTAAATAAATGATTCTTTGGCATTTTGTGGCCACATAAATTAACCCACAAGTTACCTCTGAAAATAATTTAAGCAATACTTTGCATAAAAAAATGATAGGAATAAGATGTAAATAAATATACTTACTAGGAGTTACTTCTCACCATTATTTATGTATGAGTAAAATTGTAAATGTGTAGACATCTCAACTTATTAGTTTATTTCATATCAAGGCTATAGAATTGGAGTTGCATATTAAGCACTATTAACTTAGCATTGACTAGTGCAAGTTATAATGTTTTGTGTTTTTTTTCTAAAGCATAATTTCTAACTTAGTGAGTGGCACTAAGGTGCATTGCAACGCTTGTTTTAAATGAATTTTTAATTTTACATTTGATACATTTAAATATAATCAAAATTTTAACCATAATAAAAATTTAACCTCTTCCTCTTCAATGTTCCCTTCCCCTGTTACAGCGGTATGCTAGTATTATAAGGTTACTGGAGAAAGAATGATAGTTATATTTCTCTTTTCTATCATAACATATTCAATATAATTGACTGTCTTCATTACCAATATAGTTACTCTTTTAAGTTTTGTTTTGTTTTAAATGAAAATCACAATTTTTTCAATATGATGTTATATTTTACTATTTTAAATTAGTTATTTTACCTATTTTCAATACTAATTTAATGTGTAATATAATTAATAGACCAAAATGATTTTTTCACATTGTTTTTGGTTAATTATAACTAAAATTTGGTTAAGATATTTAAAATATTGAGTTTAAGTTGTTTAGTACCTAGAATTATAGTGTCCTGGGGTTTGAATTTATTTATACATTTAAATATATATTTTAAACAAAAAAAGTCATAATATTTTTCTAAATTGAATCCAAAATTCTAGTGAAAAATGCCATTTCATCTATAAGTTAAACCCTACTCTAATTTAATATGATTTGTAACCCAAGGTAAATATAAGACCAAACATAATTTAAAAATTTACATTGCAAACATATTCATAATTTATATATTTATAATTTTTTTTTCTTAAATAGTTTGTGTGGTTTTAAAGAAGTTTCTACTTTTTTATTCTAATTTTAGATATATTTTGTCCTTGCTTATTAGGTTTTTTGATATAATATCTAATGCCTAAAATTTTATCAAAAACGTTATCCTAGAGGTTGAGAAAATTTATAGTTAAAAGAATGTATTCATTAGAAGAAACTAATTTTGAAACTTGCATCTTTGTATTTTCCGAACAACTATAATTTTTTCCAAAGCATTATGCCATTTAGAATATGGGTCGTACATATCCTTTCCTTGGTACATACAAATATATTTGGATGCTACACATGTCTATTACCATTTAGGGCATAAATTCTCTCCTTTTTGACCTCACTCTACATTTTATTCTTCCCTGTGTGGAAAATATGTAGAAACTATGCTTTTCCACAACTCTAATATATAGGGAATATCCTTAATAATTTCAATGTAATTGACAACCCAAAATTATTTCATTTTTAGTAGGGTATGCCGTCATAATTTTTTCCATAAAATCTATAACTCATTTCATTTTAATTCATCATATTTCATATAATGCAATATCTAACCATGTAATTTAACTAGCTTAAGGAAACATAATTTCCATACATGACCATAGTCATCTGTAGAAATGATTTAAATAATAAGAACAAAAGCGCATCTCTAGTTAAAAAATATACAAAAATATCTTAGATTGCATTGTTAGGCACTATATAGTAAATATAAAAGCACACAAATTAATAAGAAGAGTTTAGTTTATGCTAAAATGCACTTCTATATGATTCATTCTTAATGTTTAGCCCAAGAATAATGCTATTGTATCCTTAAACCATTTTTTTATTGTTTTGTCTTTTCATGATCACAAACACTTGTAGACATGTTAAGAATAGGAGGAAAAAATGTTGAAATCCCAAATTTTGGGATTTCATAAACATACTTAATAACTATTTATTCTTGATCATTGTGTTAGGCATTTGCTATTTTTTCTAGATCTCCTATTTGGGTTCCACTTTCATGTGCATTAAGGAAAACTTGACTTTGAATCACCTATTTTTTTTTCTTATGGTGATAAAATTAATTTTTCATGTATTTCATTAAGGAGTATAAATCATCCAGCTGTTGCTTATGATGATAAAATCACTTCATCTATGTTTGAGGCTATTATCATGGAACTTCCACCATTCGTCAAGTGTGTGTCCATTCAAAATTAATTTCAATGCTTATTTTTAGTCATGACACAATGTAGTGGCAACGCTATTATGCTACCTACTTGGGTTCTAGTGATTCGTCAATGGGGTTGATATAAATATTAGCATAGATGAATTTTAGTCCAATATTTATTAAGAATTGAGAGGGATAAAAAAAAGCAAAAAAATTGATTAGTGCATAAAAGATCTAGGTTAAAATATATCTATATTGATTTATTATTTTATTAGAGATTTATAGTATTAGTATGGTAAGTTATTGTTTTAATTTTATCTTACATTTGTATGATTTTTTTATTTTTTCAATTTAATTAATTAGCATCAAGACTGCTACCATAGCATGCCCACATGCATATGTCTCCACTTCAAAGGGATACTGTAAGTTGAACTAATGCTTCACTGATCTTCTTCTTTAACACTGCAAAGGATCTTTCTTACCCTTTCCCCACTGGAAAATCTTGCCACTTGAAATTATGGTTTGGAGTGGTGTTGCTGCTACTAAAAACAAGTCCATGAATTTCTTCAAGGAATATGCCACCTCAACAAAACTCCTAATGTCAAAAATATTTTGTAAGCCTTGCCAACCACTTTTTTATTACCTTCATCTTGGAAGGATCTATCTTCAAATTTCCTCCACCTATCACATATCCCAAATAAACCAAAGGATATTATGAAAAGTCACACTTCTTGAGGTGTGACAAAAATCAGTGCTTCTTTAAAGTCTCTAGCACCTACATCAAATGTAAGATGTGCTCTTATTAAGTAGCAATGTATGCTAGTAAAAAATCTGAATAAAAAATAAAAACTGAACCTATAAAATTGCACAATATATCATTCATTAACTTCATGAATGTAGTTGGCTCATCGCTTAGGAAAATTACTATAACTAACCACTCATATGAACCTTGTCTAGTTTTGAAGGTGGTATTCTAGGTATCCTCTTCTTTGAATCAAACCTGGTGACACCCTGATTTTAACTATAGCTTGCTTAAGTATTTATCTTGCTACACAATAGATCATCTATCCTAGGTAAGGGGTACCCATTCTTGACCATAATTTTGTTTAATAATCTGTAACCAATGCACATCCACAAAATGAAATTGATTTTAATCTTCGGGGGAGGCCCCCAAGGTCTAAAAAAATTTGAAATGCCAAAAAAGGATGAGAACACAAAGTAAACAAAACCACAGAGATTTTATTTTTTATTTTTATTTTTTAAATAGAGAATAATTGTAAAAGCTACATTGTGGTAGACAATATGTCATTTTAAAAAATGAGACTAGTTACTTATAGAATTTTTTAGTTATCATACCACGGGTAAATTCCATGAGTGGGTAAATAGCATGTGTGGATGAATACCATGGGTGAATGCCACTTACAATACCATGTGTAAATTCCATGGGTGAATAAATACCATGGGTGGATGAATAACATGGGTGGATGCCACTTTCCATTCAGATCATTCCTCCCTCCTTAAGAAGCAGTGGTCCCCATTGCTTGAAGTTCCCTCTTGAGCATCCTTTATTTATTATGAATAGCTACTGAAGAGAATGATTTTGTGTGTTTAACCCATTTCCATGATGAAGAAAGATCTGAGCATAAAAATACCCTGTAATGCTTGTGACCAACTATGATACTAATCGTGTGCAGCCTATAAAATGGACTTTGATGAAGTGTGGGTTTGTGGATGACCCATAACCATGATGAATAAAGATCCAAGGATAGAGACACCTTGCAATGCTTGTGACCAACTATGATACTAACAATGTGCGACCTGGAAAATGCACTTTGATGACAAGTTTTTTGTGTGGTTGACTTGTTATCTATGATAACAACTATGTTTGTCTAGGTTGGTCTTAGGTAAGTTAGGTTGGGTCATTTGGATGAAAATATGGTCATAAAGTTCGTTAATTTTAAAAAATTTGTACATAGTTTAAGGGGTTTTAATAGTCACTAGTCATGCAATAAAGGTCATGTCAAGTTAAATTGATTGCATGGGTAATAAAGGGTCATTATTTTACACTTGGAAATTATTTCTGAATTCCGCAGTATAATCATGTAAAATAGTCCAATTTCGCTACGAAAGTGCATGAAAATTCTGTAGCGAATTTTCCCTCTCGAGTACTGGAAATGCTACGAAATCTCTTTTTCTGCTAACAGTGGCAAAGGTTGTGTCTTTTCATGATTTCATTGGTCAGTGCACACTTGGTAATCATGGTACCATTCTATTATTTTCCATCATATTTCATATGCATGCATTGTAATAATTAATCCTCACATCATTTCATTTTCCCACTCATTTCCTCTTTCCTAATTTAGTCTGATTCCTAAGTCGAAAAGCAACACCTCACCTTCATCCTTGTAAATTATTTGAATGCTTTTGACAGCAACATGGAGTCTTGAATTCTGTCCTATAGCTACATTAGGCTAATTGCTACCTTTGTTATGGGAGTTTCTTACTGTCTCAAAATAATTTTGCAGGTGTCAAAGAAGGAGTTGATCAACAATGTGTTTGAAAGTATGGATTCACATAAATAGGAAAAAAATGGTGGCACTATGGTTAGAGATGAGCCGATCGATATGAGGCTAATTGCAGAAGACCCTAGTTTCTCACAAGCTTTTTCCAATGAAGGTTGCATGTGTTTCTGCCAAAAATTGCATTGGTATCATGCATAGGTGTCTAAATATTTTTCTATAAATTTCATTGGTAGAGGTTCGAAGGTGGGCACCCTCAATTTTTTTGTGTCTCCTAACAAAAGTGCACAGGAAACTGAGATCCTAAGGTCTGGAGAGGATTTTCTTAAGGAAATAAGGTTCAAGCTACAAAACTGTGATGATTTTTTAAAGGAGGAGCACATAGGCGTAGAAATCAATTTAGGCATCTCAAGGACTTGCCTCAAAGAAAATTTTTCAAAACTGTCAATGGTGATTTAGAAATACTCCACTTGTAAAGATAGATTTCACATGATCTATCAATACCACTTCATATTTCTTCTTCATTTCACATGTAAGCAACCACTGGATTTTCCATTTTTTCTGTTTATGATTTTAGACAAAATGGCTGATAAGGTTCAAGCTAAACCTGAAAGAAGTGACACCTCCATTTTTCACCATGGTTTGATAAAATTGTTAGTTATGTAGGATTTTAAAAAGCTAAACATGGATTGGTCCACTTTTTTTTTCTTTAGTGGATATGAGGTTGATGTCCTCACTCCTAGAAAGACACCTAGATCAAAGGCAAATACTCCAAAGAAAGATAAGGACTCTAGGGCTGAAAAAAAAAAGTTGAACATGAGGTGGAAGTGCAGACAAAGTTCTAGTGAATGGTGGAGCCTATGGAGGTAGAAATTGAGAAATTGCAGGATACTGTGGTGCCTAAACAAATCTAAAACCACAGAAGTATCACTAGAAGTCAGATAGAAGCGAAAAGCAAGATAGAATATATCTTGCAGGCAATTTCCATTGAGGAATCCCTTGTTGTGAACCCTGTGGAATTTAACGGAGAAAAAACCAAGAAAAAGAGTCTTAAAGCTAATAAACTAGAATTTTCCAAAGAAGAATCAGATTATATTTTTAAACCTACGAAGCCACTCACTAGGTCACAATTATCAAAGGGAGAAAAATCTTAGAAGTTGCATAAGGAACCGGAAAAGGAGAAACAACCAGCAAGGGAAGAAATAATTGAGTTATCTCCAATAGAGGCAGAGGTGATGAAGGGAAGAAACGGAAAGGAAAAATTTCAAGAAAAATATGAACTGGAGCTCTTAAAAGAGTAGCTTAAGGAAGCTAGAGAAGATAATTTTGAAACTAAGCTAGAGTTAGAAAACTTCAAACAAGAGATGCAGAAGTTGAAATAATTTAAAAAATAAATGAGCAAACAGATAGATTTTTATGATGAGGTTGCTGAGGGGTTAAGGAATATGTTAAATAGGACACTATCTCTGCACATAATGATGAAACATCTCTTCAGGAGGAGCAAGTGGTTGCAATCAGAAAGAAGGAAGTTGCAAAGACAAGTCAAATAATTGGAAACAAAAATGGAGATATTGCAAGAAGAGTTGAAGAAAAAGGTCTAAAAATGATTGTGATGGAGGATGATCCTGCTGCTCTATCAAGGATGGTAAGTCACACCTTTTTGACTATTTTTTGTCTTAGGATATGATAGAAAGTCATATACAAGGCTGAAAAGATGTTTTTGGAGTTAGGAAGAATAAATTGCAAAATTTGGTGAAATTAGACAAGTTTTTAGCGAGCTCGAGGCTTGAGGCTCAATTTTGACTACGAACTCGCTATAGAATACTTTGAGGAAAAACTTCCCAAAAAATATCATATCAGGGGTAGCTATAGGAATTTATTTACCTTATTAAACCCAATGAAGATACTCCCATAGGCATAACAGTCAAAAAATTTGCATAAGGCGGTGTTATAAAGACATGGTTGACAACACATCACTTTTTCCACCTCACCAATGGACAACCCATGATCAAATTCAGTGTATCCATTAGAGAAATTTTGAGGTCTAAAATGGGCCTCCTAAGAAAAATTTACAATCGAAATAAGATTTACAAGAACCAATAGGATTCAATATGATGATATCAACCATGGGGGATGATTCACCATTTTTGGAGTAAAAAAGTAAAAATAATAAAAAATAATAAAATAAGAAAACTATCTTTTCAACTCTTATTTTCGATTTATCTCCCTAAATTTCTACTCAAATTTCGGGTGTGAGTACTCGATGGATGAAAAATTTAATTCCTCATCCAAGGAGTACCCATGTTTCATACTTTCGATGGACCCTACTACATGAAAAAATGTGATTGCAATCACGTTTTTCATGTATTTCTCATTTTTCATGTAGTAGGATCCATCAAAAGAATTGAACATGGTTACTCCTTGGATGAGGAATAAAATTATACATCCAATGAGTGTTGTCACTCGAAATTTGAGTGAACACATAGGGAGAATAATTTTTTATTTTTTACCATCTAAAATTTGATGATGTAATCTAATCTTATTTTAATATTTCCATTATTATTTTGTAATTTCTTTAGGAGGCCCATTTTAGACCTCAAAATTCCCCTAATGCAAAACCTGAAATCCTGTATGAAAATTTTCCACCTAAACATGGCTATTTGGTTTGATCGCCATCATTAGCATGGGTTATTAAAAGTTTTGTTGATTTAGTTAATAGTTCTAGAGTCCTTTTTTACTACAAACTCCCTCAAACAAAATCTCTCTATTTTTTCTCAATGTAATGCAATCCTTTTTGGATTAGATCTCTAGATCAAGTTCGAGAGTCTAGCCCAGGTGGTAGACCTATGTAGAAGGTATTTTAATCTATAAATAGGGGAGTTTTAGAATTAGAGGGGGTTTATGGATGTAAATGACTAGAGATACTATGTAATTTGTTTTCACTCAGTTAATAAACAGTTGCAAAAGTGTTTGTTCAGACTTGAGATTCATATTGATATTTTATGTGTTTGTGTCCATTTATCTTTTGAATATTGATTAAGCTTTCTTATACATAATTACTTCAAATTCATCAAATATTATGCTCCAAATTCCTTTATGTATTATGTTAGTTGTGAGAGTTATTATAAAAGCTCATGTGCCTAAGTTTCCATGAATGATACTCATTTGTAATTGAATTTCCCTGTTGACTCCATGCCCAGTGGTATCCCTCACTCATATTCCACATGAATAAATAATCTAAAAAAATGTAAGATTTAGCCATCTTCATTGTAAGTTTGTTTCTTGAATATCTTACCTTTTTCTTGAGAGAGCCCTCTCTGGTTGTGGGGGCTAAGTTCCAACCCAAACTGGTTTGAAATAGTTACATCAAATTGATTGTTGAATAGCCCAATTAGTCCCATTTTAGTGATAACATGAACCATAACCTTGGGTTTGTGGTTGAACCATTAATGTGAATCTTTTCAGTATGGTGGCTTGTCTGGTAGATTCTCCTATCCAGTGAGATGTTGTAAAGGCTTCTTTCAGAGTAATTTTTTCTCTCTAGCAATAGACCTCTTGCTGAAACTTTGCTAATAACCTCTCCTATAGTTGATGAAATAAAATTCCATAAAATATACATTTGAGGTATTAAAGAGGTATTTCCATTGATAGAATACACTTGAAATTTGATGACTTTTGGGGTGAGAAAATTATTCCTGAAACTCATGGTACACATGGTTGCGTAACATTGCAGACATGCATAACTTAAATTTCTCAAATATCTCAAACTGAGAAATGAAATAAAATTATGTAAAAAAAAAACATTTGAGCTAACGTAAAAAAATTTCAAATGAGTTATTTTCACCCTCTAAAATTCTCTGTGGATGTCATAGCAGTTGCATGAAGTTTTATGAATATGGTTGTAAAAATATGAAACTAGAATATGCTTCAAACCCTCACTCCCATGGAGCCATAAGCTGAAGTTGACACTACTAATTCGGATATTGGAGGGGGGCCCCCAAGATATAAAAAAATTGAAAGGCCAAAAAAAGATGATAATGCATAGTAAATAAAACCACAAAGAAAATTCCATATCATCTTCTTCATGTTCATGGAAAATTCTGACTAGATTCATATATATCGCTCTATAAAATAGATTCCACCAAACATAATTGAAATACCCTAAAAAAAATTATGTCTAACAAAATATAATATGTCAATAATAACTAAGTTATTAAAAATATAATGATAGATTTATAATGACACAAAACACATAAATATAAATATAAATACTTAGGATATTTTGTGCAATATCATTTATAATTTGTTTACATATCCTTGTAGAATATTCTGTAGTATTATACATCGACAATGTAAAATTATATCTAATCCTATCCTGTGACTTGGGTGGTTTTGTAAGTATATAAAAATTTTCAGAATTCGACTTGATACATAGGTATATTAATCTTCCCATCAACTCATAACTTCCATCATCAAAACTCTTACTAGCATATAGATATAATTACAGATCACAGATATTCACTTCTTTTTATTTCATATACCATGCATATTTTGTATGCTTCACTTCTTTTGATTTATTCCAGTATGAAATCAAGTTATTTTACTTTGGGGAGGTATCTCCTACATTTGTAGTAATTAATTGAGGTAGGGTTCGTTTATCAATATTTTTCAAGGGCCCACCTCTATCTCTAGATCATCTAATTGTTGACTTTGGTCAAGAGAGATTGAAAAAAATATTCCTTGATGCCATTTCCTGCAAAAATATATATCTACATATAAATAAGTAAAATAAAATAAAAACCAATATCTTACGTAAAAAAAAAAAAACGTAAAAAAAATTGAGAACTAAAAAACACCAGGAACATGTATATCACCCCCAAGTCTAGTGTGATTTTAACTTCATCAACAACACCAAAATAGAGAAACCATTCCTTAAATTTTTTCTTTTTTTTCTCCTCAACCCCCCTTATTGTTGGGGGGGCCACTATGCCCTTGGCGGGTGTGCACACTACCTCTTCCTAGCAACCATGGGGGTTGGTGGGGGCATGCCTGAGTGTTGTACTACGAACGAGAATGGGGGGCGATTATGGGTCAGGTCATGCATTCAAGCAGGTCGGGGTTAGGTCATCTATTCTTGTCGTGTGTTCGAGTGGGTTGGGTTGCATCGGCTCGTGAGTTCAGGCAAGTCGGAGTTGGGTCATGCATTCGAGTTGTGCGTTCGGGAAGGTTAGGTTGATTCGTGCGTTCAGGAGGGTTAGGGTCAGGTCATGAGATCGGGTCGTGCATTTGGGCGATTAGGTTCAGGTCATGCATTTGAGTGGTTCAGGGTCAAGTTGGGTTGGGTCATGTCAGATAGGGTCATGCCGGATCGGGTTGGGTCATGCGGTTCAAGGTTAGGTCATCTCGGGTTGGGTCAGGTCGGGTCAGGTCATGTGGGGTTCGGGCGGGTGACACATGAATGCATGCCTGATCCGAAACAATAGAACACATGACCTGACCTACACTAATGCATGACATAATTTGGCCCACCCGAATGCATGACTCGACCCATCTGAGTGCACGACTTGACCCAACATGCCCAAAAGCATAACCTGACCCAGGGGGGATGATTCTCATAATCAACCCTCTTCTAGGGAGACCAAACCCTCCAAACACATAACGCGAACCACCAAAATGCACAACACAACCTGACATGTCTGAATGGATGACCCAATTGGACATGCCCAAATGCAGGACCTAACCTAGAGGAGGGGCTGATTCTTAGAATGAACCCCCATGCCTGGAAGGGGGGCCGATTGTGAGAATCGACCCCCATGCTTGGAAGGGGGGAAAATTATGATTAACGACACCTCTAGTTTGGGTTGTCTATTCAGGCAATTTGGATCAGGTCATGCACTTGGGAGGGTCGGGTTGTGAATTTTTCCGATTCACATCATGTTGTGCATTCAGGCTAGTCAGGTCATGCATTCAGGGGGGTCAGGTCGGGTCATGCATTCAAGTTGTTTGAGTCATACGTTCAGGTCAGGTTGGGTCGTGAGCTCAGGTGGGTCAGGTTGTTCGTTCAGGATGAGTGCACAACCTGACCCACCTGAGCACATGAACTGACCCAAACCGACATCCTGAACGCATGCCCTAACCAAGTGGGGGCGATTCTCAAAATTGGATCCCCTGGGTTGGGGCATCCATTTGGGAGGGTCAGGCCGGGTCGTGCGCTCATGAGGGTCAGGTCATGCATTGCTGGTCAAGTTGTGTTGTGTGTTTGGGTGCATCGGGTCGTGTGTTTGGGGGGGTTAGACTGCCTGGAAAAGGGATGATTTTGAGTATCATCCACCCTGCTTGTCAGGGGGTTGATTATGAGAATTGACCCCTTACCAGGTAGGGGGCCAATTCTCAAAATCAACCACCTTGTGTTGGGTTGCATGTTCGAGCGAGTCAGGTTGGGTCATGCACTCGGGTGAGTTGGGTCATGTGTTCGAGTGGGTCGGGTCATGATTTTAGGGGGTCGGGTTGGGTCATGATTTCGGGGGGTGTTAAGATAAGCCCCGCAGCACCTGACTCGACCTAAACACATGACTCGACCTGACCCAACTTGCCCAAACTCAAGTCACGACCCGCCCAAGGGCACACCCCAACCTTCTCGAATGCACCCACCGCTACATTATGGGTGGGCACGTAGAAAAGGGGGCTCCCACCTAACCCATCCGTTGCCCACCAAAAAAATCATCCCCCTTGCCAGGTAGTCCAACCTGCCCAAGCGCATGACATGATCCAACCTACCCGAAAGCACAACCCGACTTGCTCGAGGGCACAACCTGACTCGACCCACATAAAAGCACGACCTAAACCAAGGGGGGTGATTATGAGAATCATACCCCCTTCCTGCTAGGGGACCGATTCTTAGAATTACCCCCTGCCATGTAGGGGGTTGGTTCTCAGAATCAAACCCTCAAACAAATTAGCCTCCCTTCCAAATAACCCGACTCCCACCGAATATACAACCTGACCCACCCAAACACACAACACGACCTAGCTTTCCCAAATGCACAACCCGACCAACCCGAGCGCACCAACCAACCTGACTTTCCTAAAAAAACAACCAAACCCAGGGGGGTTGGTTCTTAGAATCGATCTCCCTTAGGCCCCCTTCCAAGCAGGGGGGTTATTCTCAGAATTAGACCCCCTACATACTAGGGGGTTAATTCTGAGAACAACCCCCATGCCTGCCAGGGGAAAAATTATGAGAATTAGCCCCCTTGCCTACAAGGGGGCCAATTCTGAGAATCAACCCCCCAAAAAAAATCAGCCCCCCTGCCAAGAAGCATAACCCCGATGAACACACAACCCGACCCATCTGAATGCATGATAGAACCCTACCTGCCCGAACGCATGACAGAACCCTACCCGCCTAAACACATGACCCGACCCACCCAAGGACATGATCCTACTCTACCCGCTCGAATGCATGACCCGACCCAGGGGGCCCTATTCTGAGAATCGGTTCCCCTTCTTAGAAGGGGGGGTGATTCTGAGAATTTTCCATCGCCCCGCCCTGGGAGGGAGCCGATTCTAAAAATCAACCCCCTGAAATGGGAGGGGCCGGGATTCCCTACTTGGAAGGGGGTTGATTCTTAGAATCATCCACCTGGAAAGTAAGGGGGTCGATTCTCAGAATCAACTCCCTTAGGCCGAGTCGTGTGTTTGGGTGGGTCAAGTCGGGTTGTGCGTTGGGGTGGGTCAGGTCAGCTCGTGCGTTTGGATGGTTCGGGTTGTGTCGTACATTCGTGAGGGTTGGGTTGTGCATTCAGGAGGGTCGAGTCGTGTGTTCGCATAGGGTCGAATGGTACAAGGCTTGGGTGGGCACTTCCCTGTGGGCGTACCCTTCCACAACATTACGACATATGCCCCAAATGCACAATCCAGCTTGCTTGAACACATGACACGACCCGACCCAACCAAACACATGACACGACCTAACACACCCGAACACACGACCCGATCCGAACCACCCAAATGCATGACCCAACCCAGGGGGGCTAATTCTGAGAATCGACCCCTATGGCAAGCAGGGGGGTTGATTCTCAGAATCAGTGACCTATGAGGCAAGGGGGTTGATTCTATGCCTAGCAGGAGGTCAATTCTTGATTCCCATAATCGACCACCTTGGAAGGCATGGGGGAGATTCTTAGAATCACATCGCCTGGTAGGAAGGGGGGCTAATTTTCCAAATCAGCTCTCGTGGGTCGGATCATGCATTCAGGTTGGTTGGGTCGAGTCATGAACTCGGGTGGGTCGGGTTGTGTGCTCGAGCGGGTTGGTTTGTGTTGTATGTTCGGGCATGTCGGGTCATGCGTAAGATGGTGTCAGGTTGTTGGGCAGCAGGATGATTCTCAAAATTTCCCCCTTGGGTCAAGTTGTGCATTCGAGGGGGTCAGGTTGGGTCATGTGTTTGGGTGGGTCAGGTCGTGCATTCGTGGGGGTTGGGACTCAGGTTGCTTTGCAGGTGTCAATTATGATAATAGACCCCCTACTAGGAAGGGGGGCCAATACTCAGAATCGAACCACCTCACTAGCAGGGGGTCAATTCTCATAATCAACCCCCAGATAGGCAAGGGGTTGGTTCTTATAATCGCCCCCATGGGTCAGGTCAGGTCAAGTCATGTGCTCTAGCAGGTTAGGTCATGCGTTCGAGCGAGTCAGGTCGTGTCACACGTTCGGGTGGGTCGAATCATGCGTTTGGGGGGGTGGTCTATTTTCAGAATCAGACCCATAGGTTGAGTAGTGCGTTCAAGTGGGTTGGGTCTGGTCATGCGCTCGGGTAGGTTAGGTCATGCATTTGGGTGGGTTGGATTGTGCATTCAGGGGGGTGTCAATTTGATTCATGAGTTTGGGGGGCATTCATCCGAGCCCCACATGACCCGACCCAACACGAATGCATGACCCAACGTGATGTGCCCAAATGCATGACCCAGCATGCCCGAGCACTCGACCTGACCCAATCGAACGCATGCGCTAATGTGTTGTAGGCAAGCATAACCATAAGAGGGTGCCTGCTTGAGCCTCGTGGTGCTCGCTCGAGCCTCGCGGCTCAAATAAATTGACCCCCTTTCCAAGAAACCCGCCCCCCCTAATGCACAACCCTACTCGT
>JAXQQM020064152.1:542500-565000 GCA_034641835.2 Pinus albicaulis
TATTATATAATTTCAAATCAATACATTAAAATAAATATAAATCACTCATACAGATATAATAAACCACATATAAATAAATATATATATAAATGAATATTTCAACAAAGATGTTTTCTTATTATAAATATAAATAAATATTGATAAAAATAGAAAAGAGTAACTTGGAATTCGGGATGTTCCTTTAATATTTTTTATCATAATCCACAACCTACCTTACAATGAAAGGATGAGGAAAGGGCATTATTCTTGATTAAGTCTTCTTTAGGCGGTAAATGGAACTAGAGTGAAAAAGAATTAGGGGTTGCCATTATTTGGCAAGTAATTCTTCAGCTAATTCTGTGTAGTTCAATGCAGCAAATTCATAATGTGGGTTACTGTGTCGATGATTAGTGTAATAAGGAAATACAGGATAAAATTAAAAATAAAAATCATTAATGGGAAATGAGTTAAAGTTAGGTGAGGTTGCCGGTTTGAACAAATTCAACAAGTTAAATTATTTTAGTTTCTAAAAATATTAAACAAAATCATGGAAAAATAGGTGTAGGCCAAGAAGACAATCTTATGAACATGAAAAATTGGGATCATTTGATAAGACCGAAATTTCCATTTTCGAACTTCAGATTTGAAAAATAACCAAATATATCCACTATGAATGATTCAATATTGGAACTGTATCAATAAAAAAAGATTAAAGCAATAACAAAAGGGAAAGCGGAATCTAGATCAACCATAAATATACTAAAATACAGAGACACTTATTATTATTTACAAGGGTTTTGGCTATGGCTTTTACTGCACATTCCTAGAAAATAACCATGTCTAACAAAAGAAAAAACGAGATCAACAGTAAATACATAATCATGGATTAACTTCACAAACGTGTAAATAGATAATGATAGCTAGTCATGGTTTAAAGGTTCTGCAGATGGTTCCCGAACAGGTGACTTCGTTATTTTGAGATCAGGTCAGGGCAACAAGATCGAAAGAAAAGTAAACGAGATCAGGTCAGGGCAAGAAGGTCGAAAGAAAAGTAAAAATTAAAAGGAATTAATGGTATTGCTTAAGCCAGAACAGAGCAATTTCTTGAGATGCTTTTTCAAGAAATTCTTTCCACATCCACGTTCGTGCAAAGCAGTTTGATTTTCTTAAATTTTTAATATTCACGCTTGAATTTAATGTGGAATCTTTGATATTAGGAAATAAGTACATTATTAATCTTGGCGCAGGGCCTTTCTGGTCCTCTGTCTTCTGCTGTCAGCAATTAGGTGTGCGTTCCTCCACTGTTTCCATCAATTTCGATGATGCATTCAAATGCAGTAACTCTGGTGTCAACATTGGGAGTCGACGAAGAGGGTTCGATTCATGCATGGGAGACCCAGGAGTGCCGATGTCTTCATGGGTTATACAATGAGGCAATTTAAGTGTAATTAATATTTGTGGGTTTTGCAAATAGGTAATTTAAGTATAATTAATATTTGTGAAAGATTGAGATCATTTATCTTCAATTTGAATAAACAATTATTTGAATTACAAAAAAGCAAAACACAAAGCTAATAATCTCATAAACTATATTTTAATAATATCATTCATTTAGTGTAATTACAATTATTCATTGTAGTTATAATCCCATGTGGGAGAGTGAACTAGGACTAGAATGGACTAGAGTGGCTTCTGTTTTATTTTTAAATTATATTTATTTTTTAATAATACATATCTTTATGGTGATAGATAAACCTCTCAACTCTTAAAATATATATCTTATTTTAGTTTAGTTGAACTAGAATCATGATTAGAATGCATTTTTTTTAATTAAACGGTTCTTAAATTATATTAATTTTTTAATAATATATATCTTATCTTATTTTAGTTGAAGTGGAATTATGATTAGAATGTCTTGTTTCTTTTTTAATTGAATCATTAAAAAAAAAAAGATGTAGAGAATTGTAAACGGTATAATAATTATGATAAATGTTTGTTAAAATAAAATTTGATAGATAATTCAAATAGTTTTTTTGAAAATTTTGATTTTTAATATTAAGTAAGAGGTTGAGAAAATTAAAATGACCGTCAATAATTTGAAATTACATTTTAATAGAAGTGTATAGAAAATATTTCAAGTGAGTGTTTTTTTCTATTTTGAACTCATTCAAAATCATATAAATCAACTCATTTGACTTTTTAAAATAATTCAACTTCATAATTTTAATTGTTATGGTATTTTATTTTAAAACCTTAAATTAATATTATATTTTTATATTTTTATGATAACATTTATTTTTATTAATTAAATAGATATTTTTTTAAATCTTTTGTATATTGTAACATATTTTTATGTTAATTATTTTGTTGATCCTAAAGGTTCATTGAGCGGGAGGATCATTCTACAACCCACCCAATATGAGACACGTGTAAATAGAAAATTAATCTTTGCTATAATTAAAAAAAAAAAGATGAATATACTCTAAAGTAATTACAAGTAAAAAAAATGTGTGAATGATGTTAGAAATTAATGGAGAATTAGGCATTTAGTTAGGTAGTTGTGATTTTTCTTTTTATTAGACATTCAGTTCCTATAATTTAGGAATTTATTTTACCTAATGTATCTATTTAATTATTGGTGTTTAATGAGAAACCTCAAGCGGGTGCATTTGCTTGTGGGAGCTCTTGGTGATCTACACCTGTGAGCTCCTGTGTTGTTTGCCAAACTTCATGTCTTTAATCTGCAACTGTTGACATGGTATCAGAGCTCAGGAGAGCTGAGAGACTTTGCAAGTAAACTAAGTTGTGCGTGAGGCAGGCCGAGAAGGCGAATTTCGTGGCTCACTAGTGTAGAGCTGCGTTCTTTGTTTCCGTACTGTGTGAGGTAGGTCATGAGGCTGTGTGGAGGTCGTGAAGGCGTTTTACCAACACTGTGAAGGTGTTTTTTTACGTGGTGTGGATTTCCATTAGTTCACAAGAGGTGGAGCAGATCAAAAAGCTCCTCGAACTCACTGGCATCCTAGATCGAATCGGATTGGACTGGTTGGCATCGTTGAAAGCATCTACTTACGAGGGATAGGTGTGGGCCAAGCACTGTCGATCCAAGCTGTCGATTTCATAACAGCACCCCAATAAAATGAAAGACCTCCATGAAGTCACGTTGGATTGCTAACATCGCTTAAATTATTGACACTGTTTTTGGATTACTGACATCACTCACTGCAAGATCGATTTGGAGGGGAACGTGCAGTGAAGAGGGGGATGTTGTTCTTCAACAACAGCACGAGGTCATGTATCAAAGGATTTTTTCAACAAGCATAGACTCCTACGCCTAGACTATCATTGGCGGCCTTGCAAGAACACTGCGGAGAAAAAAAAGAAGTAAATGTCTCTCAAATAATTATTGAGGCCACTGCAAAGTTTTTTTTTAACGCTCCAAAGATTGAGGTTGTAGCCATTATTCCTGCTGTTGCAAAGAAGAAAATTGAAGTTCGTATAATCATTTATGAATTGAGGGTGTGGACGTCGTTTCTAGACTTGTGGTAGTGTTGTTTCTCTTATTGAACGAACTCTTTCGAGCAGAAGATATCCTTAAAAGCAGACCTTCAAAAAAAATTGAAGTGAGCCAGCACGATGGCGAAGTTGCATTGCTTGCATTGATCGGATTTGCAATTGTTTCATCTATTGAAATCACTACCAGAAAATAGAACACCATTGGTCATTATTGCTATGTTTATCAATCTATTGCCCAATTGTGATTTGATTTGATTGCAGAGATTTCTATTGTCAATTGTATTATATATATTTATTTGGCAATATTTTTTTAATTTTCAATTGTAAACTTGACAATTGGATACAGTTTCAGATCAAAGGGTTTTATTTTCATTGAAACTTGAAGACCCTCATTAATAGCAAATCTTTCTTTGAAATGTAAATGAAGTCCATGCTTGCTTCAAGAAGGTCAAACATATGTTGTAACTCATGTACCTCTCCTTCATTCAATCTTTATTATTCACAATTGAATTCAATTTGTTGTGGTAATCTGGGTTGTTTTTTTAAGTTGCTAGAGTATTTTTTTTCAAGATGAAAGCTCAGATGGTAGATTACTTAAATGAAAGAAGCAAGTTGGATGGTTCCAATTACACAAATTGGAAATTTAAGCTTCATACTTTTCTTGAGGGACAAAATTCCTATAGCATTGTCATTGGTGATGAAGTTAAGCTGACTGTTGCAAATGGTTGAATGAATGCAACAATTCAAGAGTGGGAGAAAAGGGAGATGAAGGCAAAGGTGCTACTCAAATTGTTAGTTAGATATTGCATCATCCCTCATATTTGAGATTGCAAGACAGTAAATGACATCTCGACAACTCTCAAAGGCATGTATGAAATCAAGAACACCAGTCAAACCTTTTTCCTCAAGAAGAAGATCCTCTCAATCAAGATGGAGGAAATAAGTCTGTTTCGTCATTCTTATCCTAGATAAAGGAAGTGAAAGATAAAAAGTCTGATATCGGTCAAACCATGGAAAATGATGATCTGGTGACAATTACCATGAATGGCATGACCGATGACTATCAAATTTTTATAACCAGATTAAATGCAAGAAAAAAGCCTCCATGTTTTGAAGAGCTTATTGGGATTTTTCTACAAGAAGAGTAGAGGAGGTTTTCTCTCAAACCTCAAGATCCAGATTTTGCATTGATAACAAAGTTTAAGCCAAAAGGGAGAGCAATGGCTAATCAGAGGAGGGGCAACACATCAAAAAGTACACCACAAGGTATGACCTGACATAAAAATGACTCTGCTCTCAAATGATTTTATTGTGGTAAGATAGGCCATATTGCTAAATTTTATCATAAGAAGAAGGAAAATCAGGAGAGGTACAAGCAGAGAAGACATGGAGGTCATTTGGCGGATGTAGATGCAAATGCAGACATAGATCAGAATCTGGATGTTAGATTGTTTATGGCTGGGGCTGACACTGCCTTAGCTACTGTGGAGGATGAATCAAATATTTGGTTCGTATATTCTGAAGCCTCCTCGCATATGTCAGGTAAAAAGCAATGGTTCAAATTTTTTAAAGAATCCAACTCTGGAGTAAAAGTCTACCTTGGAGATAATAGAGGGTATGAGATCAAGGGACATGGAGATGTCCTTGTTACTCTACTTGACGGTAACATCAGGAATATATCTGATGTGTGGTATGTTTTTGGCATTAATAAGAACCTG
The DNA here is from genome assembly GCA_034641835.2 of Pinus albicaulis. Classification (NCBI taxonomy): domain Eukaryota; kingdom Viridiplantae; phylum Streptophyta; class Pinopsida; order Pinales; family Pinaceae; genus Pinus; species Pinus albicaulis. Next base: position 547,711 of record JAXQQM020064152.1, read on the forward strand.
ATTTCTATGTCAAAGATTATAGATCAGGACCTCAAAGTAGAATTTTTTAAATCTCATTGAATTATTAAAGATTTGTTGGATCAGATGAAGCCCATTTCTATAGGTATTCGCATAGGGGGACTCTACAAACTGGATGTGAAGAGTATGCCTCAACAAGCCTTGATGTCGTTAGATAATTTTGCTAAAATTTTGTGACATGAATGAATTGGGTATATCAATTTCAGTGATCTCCTTCTGTTGCAGAAAAAAGGTATGGTAGATGGTCTTCATGTTTTGAAAAAGTTGCATATTGATTGTGAAGCATGTGCATTCGGTAAATAGCATAGAGATGAATTTCCCGACATTAAAGATAGAAAATAGAGCGATATACTCGAACTTGTACACACTGACTTATGTGGCCCGATGTAGACAAGGTCGTTAGGTGGGGCCTATTATTTTTTATCTTTTTTGATGAATGTACAAGATTCACAAGGGTGTATTTTATTAAACAGAAAATTCATGCTTTTGAGTATTTCAAGAAATTTAGAAACATGATTGAGAAGCAAACAGGAAAGTTCATCACGATTCTTCGATCAGATCAAGGGAGAGAATTCAAGAAAGGAGTCTTCATCAAATACTACATCGAGCATGGGATACAAAAGAAATTTACAACACCTTACACTCCTCAGCAGAATGGAGTAGCTGAGAGGAAAAACGGAACACTGGTGGAGTGTGCTCGCAGTATGATGAAAGGTAAGAATCTAACCAATGGCTTTTGGGCAGAAGCTGTTAATACTGCAGTGTATTTAAAGAATAGGAGTCCTACTAAAATTCTTGAGTATAAAACTCCTTTTGAAGCATTGTTTGGCTTCAAGCCCGTAGAAATTCACCTTAGAGTATTTGGCTGTAAATATTTTGCACATGTTCCCAAAGAGGACAGGAAGAAGTTAGATTCAAAGGCCATTAAATGCACTTTCATTGGATACTGCAGTGAGTATAAGGCTTATAAATTTTTTGACCCTGCTACTCAAAAGGTGTTTGTCAGTAGATATGTATTATTCCATGAAAATATTGATGATGCCAATCCTGTCCAAAAAAATGAAGAATGGCATGTACCCTTACTTTCAGAAGAGGATAGTGAAACAAGAATAATTTAGCAGCAGGAATAGAAGCAGGAATAACAACTGGAACAGTAGTAGGTACAACAGCAGTAGGATAATGTGGAGTTTAGTCCACAAAGAGAAGAAAGAAGCAGAATAATTGAACCCCCGCCACTCAGAAGATCAAGTAGGCCAAAACAGTTACCAACTCGATATAGGGATTGTGCACTTATGACTGGTATGTTAAACATTGCAAAACCTTCTAATTTTTATGAAGCTAGTAAAAGTATTGAATGGAAGAAAGCAATGAATGAGGAATATGAATCTATCATTAAGAACAATACTTGGGATCTAGTAAAACTTCCTGATGATAAACAACCCATAGGTTGCAGATGGTTATTTAAGTTGAAATTTAGAGCAAATGGGTCTATTGATAAGCATGAAGCAAGGTTGGTGGAAAAGGGATATTCCCAGATAGAAGGTATTGATTTTGAGGAGACATTTGCCCCTATTGCAAAATTAAATACCATCAGAATGATTATTGCTTTAGCCACTAAACATCGTTGGAAAATACATCAATTAGATGTTAAATCTGCTTTCCTAAATGGTGATTTAAAAGAAGAAGTATATTTAGTACAGCTTGAAGTGTTTGTTAAGAAGGGAGAAGAACACCTAGTATGTAGATTAAAGAAAGCTTTATATGGTTTAAAGCAGGCACCTAGATCCTGGTACGAAAAAATTGATTTTTTTTTCCTCATGCATGGTTATGAAAGGAGAAAAAATGATCTCAATATATATACCGTGTTTAATAATGAAGGACATATAGTGGTGATTTCTTTATATGTAGATGATATGATAATAACAGGAAGTGCAGACAATCTCATTGAAGAAATCAAGCAGCAATTATCACAGAAATTTGAGATGAAGGACCTTGGAGAAATGCAATACCGTTTGGGTCTAGAAGTTTGGAGAGATTCAAGCCAAAATTTCTTGTCCCAAGATGCAGCATTGTACTGTTGCTTTATCCTCAACAAAAGCAGAATATCAAGCCATGTGTGCAGCGACATGTGAGGCAGTTTGGTTGCGTAGACTTCTCCAAGATGGAGGCGAAGAATAGACAGAAGCTACGATCATCAATTGCGACAATTAGAGTTCCATCAAACTGGCTTACAATCTCGTGTTTCATAAAAACACTAAGCACATCGACACTCAATTTCATTTTTTTAGGGAGAAAGTGTAGTCCAAAGAGATTTCTGTAGAGTATTGTAATTCTTGTGATATATTCAGTAATCCACTAGGAATAATGAAGTTTGATTTGTATAGGGATAAATTAGGTGTGTTTAAAAATCCATTTCTCCATTAAGGGGGAGTGTTAGAAATTAATGGAGAATTAGGCATTTAGTTACGTTGTTGTGATTTTTCTTTTTATTAGACATTCATTTCCTATAATTTAGGAATCTGTTTTACGTAATGTATCTATTTAATTATTGGTGTTTAATGAGAAACCTCAAGTGGGTGCATTTGCTTGTGGGAGCTCCTGCTGATCTGCACCTGTGAGCTCCTGTGTTGTTTGCCAAAATTCATGTCTTTAATCCTCAACTGTTGACAAATGAGATGTTTAAATCTCAGAAATATTTAGACAAGAGATTTAAATAAATTATTTGAAAATTTATGTTAACTAATTTATGTCCATATCAACTTCATATATATCTATATATAGAAAAAAATAAGTTTTCATATTAAAATTTTTATTTGGTCCTATAAATACACTAGTTAGCATTCAAAAATACAATTTAAAGAATGAAAAATAACAAATTTTATTTTTCACTCTAAAAATGTTTTTGTTGGAAGTAATGCTTCCATGTCATATATAGGTGTCTTTGTGAGTCCCAATGTGTCAATAGAAGTTGTTGATTCCTATGTTATGAATTGGAATGGTGTCATGTATGAGTCATCATTTGTCGAATTCAGTGTTTTATGTAATATATATTGTAACTATTTTGATTAATAAAATATGATAGTGTGCGGTTGTTGTGTGTTGTGTGCAACTGTTGTCTCTAGATCTCTTCAAATTTTATCAATTTGATCTCTTTGGTCTCTAGATCTCTTCAAATTTCTATCAATTTGATCTCTCTTGGCTCATGTTAGATCCGTACTTAAGATGGATCTATGTTGGTTAGGTAGAAGAACCTAAAGAATTGGATTGAGCTAAGGATAATTTATGCAAAAATCCAAATTCTACACCTCCAACCAATTTAATCATTCCAATAACTATTGATATTCCCACATTCTATTCTTCATGGTTTTAGTGAACTTATGGTTTTTCTACTTCACTTGAAATTTATGAATGTTGTAGCACAATATTTTTCATAATCAAATCTCAACATATTAGACGTCAATTTAATGTTACATATAATAGGATCAAAATATGTTGTTACTTTTCTATCGGGATAAATTGTTTTTCCAATAGGTTAATCAAAGTTTGATTTATACTAACTATTTTTTTAATATTAATTTAAATTTATTTGAAAATAATTATAGATATTAATTTTAAATTTTTAAAATTTTAAAATTTTAAAATATATTCTTATTTAAATAATATATAATTTTTAATTTTATATTGGGATTATTTGGTTCTCTCCAAACAATGCTTTATATATTAGGTGAAGCATTCTTTTAAGTTAAATACATAATTTTGAATAAATTTTTATTTTGATATATGAACTTAATAATTTGATTTTTTATTTATATTAAATTTTTAATTTTAAGATTAAAATAAATTTAATTATTTCTTGTTTGCTAAAGTATTTGTGATTTGTGGAATTCACTTCTGATATAAGAAAGTATGATTGAATTTTACATGAATCACACTTATATGAGGCCATAACAACCCTTAACAATGTGAATTTCTTTGGTATTTCTAGGGTAAGTTTAGAAACTTTACGAAATTACAAAATATAAGCCTAAAAATCCAATAACCCTCATAAATTCCACCTAAATATAATTGGATAAATGAAACACAAAATAACTTTAATTATTATTATTTGTATAAAAATTATATATATTGTTCTAAATCTTTTAAAACCTACATCAATTGTTACAACCATACTTGGCCATCCAATATGTTCAAGGATACAATGCTCTTTATCAAAGTCCATGGTGCACTTAAAATATATTCTTACATCATCATAATAATATAAATGATGATGATGATGGAAGAGACAAATATGTTGAAAGAATACTATAAACAACCATACTTGGCCATCCCAAACATTCAGGGACACACTGCTCTTTATGAAAGAAGTCCACAAATGAAGCTTAAAATATATGCTATTATCATCATAATAATATAATATAAATGACGATGATGGTAGAAGAGGCAAAGATTGTATGTAACACACCGTTTTATTTTATTGATTGTCTAAAATAATTTTATTGATTGTCTAAAATAATTTTTTAGCTACATTTGAATTTGTTAATGAAAGATATTAAAGAATGTTGTTATTAGTTAATAAGAAATATAATTTAAATTCTATTTCATGAATATTAAATGGAATAATGGGTTAACTAATTGGTAAAAAAAACAAAGAATTTCAAGTTCCCAGAGAAAAAGGAGGAGGCACTTTGTTTCTAACACTTAGCTTCCCCAAGACGATAAAAAGGAAATCCAGAGTGGGGGAAGGGGTTCCATTCAATAAAAGGGACAATGGGTTTTACAACATGAGGTTGTATAGGAAAGAGTTGTCTAGATTTGGTTATAGAACAATGGAGATATATAAACCTGAAGGAAGAATTGACTAGACAGAAGTCCCGAGGTATAATTCCTGACACATAACTGTTATCTAAATTTAGTGTGGAGCTCAGGGGGAGCGGAGGATGTGATCACCTCTCTCAAGGTTCGGTAGCACCATCAGTTTAATCAAAATTCCATAGATAAGTGAATGAGATTAGTGGTTATTTTCTTATAGAAATGATAATTAAAGGGTACTTAGATTTAGTATACTGGAAAGAAGTTTTACTAAATATCTCTGTTAAATATAGAAAGAAAATTGGTTCATGTGTATTTAAATAGAAATATAAACAATCCTGTAATGAGAAGTATTCAAGAAATTTCTATTATAGGGAAACTGAAAATGCAACACAAAGTTGACTGTTTAAACTCTGTTAACTAGAGTAGCTCTAAAACATGTAGATACAGAAAGTTGTAAGACTTTTGCAGTGGAAATATTATTAAATAAACACATTATAGACAAGCATGATACATTAAGCAGTATTCTTGAATTTCATCTAAGATGGTGAGCTTTCGAACTATATATATATATATATCGTGAAGTAATATAAAAGAATTATTGAAAGCAAGAAAACAAGATATAAACCCTTCACAAACTATAGGTTGCACCACCATCTAAAAATCCTCTAGCCACAAGATTACTGTTATGAAAAGAGTTTAATAAGGGTACAAGAAAATAATAAAATGTTTTTCTCCAGGAAAATTATAATAACCCAGAAACTAAGACAATGAATTTATAAATTTGAAACATTCCTAAGAAATTTATAAATTGAAATACTGATAAATATTTTTTTCAAATATACTAAAACATAATAAATCCATAAGAGGATAATATATGCATTACTAGTAAAACCCAGAAATTACAACAACAACCGGAAATAAGTTCTCATATTAACCACAGTTGATTTCAAGTATGCGGGATGTGTATACCAAAGGCCAGCTAGGGCCATAATATTTTATAATATTTATACAAATCCATATGGAAAAACTCAACAGAGATAACTTAGAACCGAAAACTTAAATGGTGGAGTCAAGAATTGGTAAATACCAAATAAAAACTAAAAACCATCTTCCATTCTCAGAGTATTGTATGCAACCATACATGTAAGGGATAACTCTACCAGATTCAAAGACTTGTGCAACATAGAAGTATTGACGGTCCAAGTATAATGACAAAAGTTCTGAGAGAAACCAAAATGCAAAGATGAACCGAAAACATAGAAGCACATAGTAATCTGAGAAAGGAACTGGATCATAACCTTTCATCTGCAACCACAAACAAGGGCTCAAAACCATAATAGCTAAAGAAGGAACATGGAGGAGTAGTACTTTTAGAGCTGAACTAGATCAAGGCGGAAAAGTGAAATGAGCACAATGTGCAGCAATGGGTCATGTTTTTACCCTAAGTCCAACTGCTAGAAGTTGCATCCTCGGATTTAGGTTTTACTAGATCAACGGTCAACCCATTATCCAATAAACTTTATGGTGGAAAACTACCAGTTACTCCCAAGAGGGTTGGAAAGCTAGGATTCTTCAAATAATGTATTCAGCCTCTTAACTATAATTACGAAAATAAATCTAATATTATTTCTATGAATATTTGCAAAGTACCTCGTATGAGAATGGAAAAGAATATACAATATGAATTTCATTATTATTATAATTAAACTGATTGTGATAGGTTTAATATCATCGACCATATTTACCACAAAAAATAATATCGGGGTATCTTAGTTAATAATTAGAATGCTGACTCTTTTGAGTATGGTATATATATAAAAAAATTATGTGTTGGTAAAAGTTCAAGTCTAGTGGTGACAAGTGGTATCACAGTGTGGTTTGCACGCTGGGCCAAATTGGGCCAACCAAATAGCAATGGGTGTTGTTGTCATTTTTTTTTGGTTACTTTTGTACATAGTGACATGAATAATTGGAAGAGTTCCAATGAGGAGAGGATCTAGTCATCGAACTCCGAGAACTATAGGAGAAACTCATTCCTATCATAATATGGAAGTGAACCCAAAGATGTGGGTAAAATTGAGAGCAAACCAACACCAACAAACTAGCAGATTATTGGAGGAACATCAACGACAAACAAATCGACTGCTAGATACAGTGCAATAGCTCCAAATAGAGATGGTTTGGTTCGAATAAAAAATGAAAGGTTAAGGAGGGAACATGAGAGGATACTCAAGAGCCTCTTGGATAAGGAAAATCATCCTACAACACAACCTAGTCCAGAAAGGGACACCCATGGAAAAGGAGAACAACAACAACATGTTAATGACAATCCAGAAGGGAGTCGTACACAGCGAAGTAACAAAAACATAATTTATAATGAATCCGAGTATAGAAATGGTTCAGAATAGCAGGAAATGAGGAAACAGAAGGTGGTGTTACAAGGTGAATTTCAGAAAATTTAACCTCCTACTTTCGATGGAGAATTTGAGGAAGTTGAGGAAGTTGTTGAAGCATGGATAATAAATATGAAAAATTATTTTCAAGTCTACAAGTATAACATCAAGATCAAATATCACTTGGCCATTTATCAATTGCGAGAAAAAGCCACATTATTGTGGGAGGAGGTGAAAAATGTATGGGGAATTGAAGATCAGAATCTGACTTGGGACGAGTTCCAATAGTATTTTAAGGACAAGTATTTAACTGAGTGATTTTATGATGATAAATCTCAAGGTTTCCATGATTTTAGGTTTGGTAAATTATATATGGATGCGTTTATTACTAAATTCACCTCTTTATTAAGATACATACCATATTTGAAAGATGAAAAAGAAAAGATACAACGATTCTTGAGTAGCTTGCCTTCACACATGAAAGAGAGGATTGAATTAGTGAATCTGACAATTTTGGATGAGGCGATTCGAAAAGCATGAATGTTCTATCAGCAGTCCAAGGTTAAAGGTGAAATTGGCAGAAGTTTGCCACCAAAGAAAGGGCATAATAGTAACTCAAACTTTAAAAGTAGCAGACCCAGAAATTATATAAATGCTACAAGGAACCCAACAAATAGACAATTTGGGAAAAATTAGCAGAAGCCCAAGTGGTGAGTCAATGAAATGCCTACTGAATCATCGAGTGGGCCAGATGATGGACATACCCAAGAACCGCTGTAACAATGCTGGGGATGTGGTGAAGTTAACTACTTTAAAAATTGCACCCATCATGGAAGAAATGAAGTTGCAGCTAATGTGGGACAATCATATATAGTAGGGGATGTATCACGAAACATACCAAGGATCAACACTACACTGGAAGATTGATAAGCAGATTTCCAGCCAACAATGATAGAGCTAGAAGGTAAATTATATTCCCAACTGTTTCCATTTTGGTTGATGATGGTGCCAGTTTAAGTTATATAAATCCTCAATTAGTTGAAAAATCTAAAATGAAAAGACAAAAATTTAAGAGTCCTTGGTTGGTACAATTATTTGCTGGAGCAAAGAGAAGAGTTAATGTAAAAGTCTCAAATTGTATCCTAGAAATAGGAAGACAAAAAATAGATGTTGAACTAAATATTTTACCTTTGGGATCTTATGATATTTTGTTGGGAATGGACTGGTTATAAATAAATTGGTCCCTTGTATATATCAAAGATAAAATCATCTATTATAAGGCAGAGTACAATCCTCGTCAAGAATTGTAAGGAATTAAGAAACCCCTTCAATTGTGCCCCATCACAACATCTCAGTTGAGTGAATGCATTAGGAAGGGGTGTCAACTTTATGCTATTCAAGTGGGATTTACTGACTCCAAAGATAAGACCCTTATGATGGAAAATATTCTAGTTGTACAAGATTTTATGGACCTATTTTCATAAATTATTTCGGGACTACTTCGAAAAGGAGATATTGATTTTACTATTAAGTTACTACTCGGAACAAAAATTTTATCATGAGCACCATAAAGAATGAGTGTGTCTGAATTGACATAATTAAAAATGAAGTTGCAAGAACTATTAGAAAAAGGGTATGTCTGACTAAGTGTGCCCCCTTTGGGGGCACCACTGCTATTTGTTAAGAAGGATGGAACGATGCATTTTTTCATGGATTACCAACAACTTAATAAGATGACCACCAAAAATAAGTATACATTTCCACATATAGACAACATTTTCGATTAGGTAAAATGAGCAAAAATAATTTCAAAAATTGACCTGAGATCCGGGTATCATCAGATGCAGACTAAGGATGAGGACATATCCAAAACATATTTCCATACCAGGTACGAAAACTATGAATTTTTGGTACTACCGTTAAAATTAACTAACGCACCAACATAATTCATGAGTTTGATGCATGGCATCTTTCACCCATTTTTGGATAAATTTGTTTAAATTTTTATTGAAAATATACTAATATACTCTAAAAATATGGAAGAAAACCAATATCATTTACACTTAGTGTTGAAAATGTTATGGTAACATGATGTCTATGCCAAATTTAGCAAATGTGATTTTTACAAAGAACAGATCCAATATCCAGGTCATGTAATATATGTTGAAGGGATCTCGGTAGATCCCAAAAAGATAAAAACAATTATGGAATGGAGAGTTCCCAAAAATGTAGCAGACATACGCTCTTTCATGGGCATGGCTAGTTACTACTGAAAATTCATCAAAGGATTCTTTAAGATAGCCTTTCCCATCACCTACTTATAGCAGAAGGGGCAAGTCTTTAAGTGGACTAAGGATTGTAAAACTAGTTTTGAATGATTAAAAGAGCTATTAACCACTTCCCTTGTATTAAAAGTTGTAGATACAAGAAAATAATTTGAAATCTGCATTGATGCCTGTACGAAATGGGTGGAAGTGGTATTAACACAAGATTTCAAAGTCATCGAGTATGAATCCATGAATTTGAAAGACCATGAGCAACTCTACTCTACCTATGATTTAGAGTTGACTGTGGTAGTACATGCCCTCTAAATTTGGAGACATTATTTGTTGGGGAAAATTTTTGTGTTGAGAACTGACCATAGTAGCTTAACCAACTACCTTAAACAATCTAATTTGAATGCACATTGAGAAATATGGAATGTGTTCCTAAGTGAATTTGATTTTGACATTCAACATTTGAAAGGTAAAGAGAATCGCATAGTGGATGCTTTAAGAAGAAAACTACACTGCATCTATGAAATCTACTTTAATCAAGCATAATCTAAGTTTTATGAGAAAATAAGCGAGGCAACAAAGAGAGACCCTGCTTATCAATTCTTATGGCAGCAAGCAAGAGAAACAGAAAAATAAGGAAAACAATATGATTATGGAATTAATGATAAACAAATCTTAGTATTTTGAGGAAATATATGTATTTCAAACCAGATGAACTTGAAGGAGATGATTTTGGATGAATATCATCGGAGTTCCTATGCTAGACACCCAAGATACTAAAAAATACTGAAAAAAATTAGAAACGACTATTTCTGGCCTAGAATGCATAAAACCATTTTTGAATATTTGAATAAGTGTTTGGAGTGTCAAAAACTTAAGGTGGAACACCAACATCCAACAGAATTGCTTCAACCCATTCCTGTACCGAAATGGAAGTTGGAAGTCATATCCCTCGATTTCATCATAGGTATACCAAGAAGAAAAAGGCACAACGATTCAATTATGGTGGCGGTGGACAGACTCAACAAGGTAGCCCATTTCAGACATGTTCAGTTGACTTACCAGACAAAACATATTGTCGATATCTTCATGACAAAGATATTTAGACTCCATGACATTCCAATAATTGTCATCTCGGATCAAGCTGTAAAGTTCACCTCAACTTTCTTGAAAGCACTGTTCATGGGTTTGGGGACACATATCCAATTTTGTACAACTTACCATCCTCAAACAGATGGATGGACCAAAAGGGTGAATCATATATTAGAAAACATGTTACACATGTATATGATGCAACAACCCAAAAAGTGGGAAGAGTATTTACATATGTTCGAATTCACTTACAACAATGGATATCAAGAATCCCTCAAGATAAGCCCTTTTGAAGCATTGTATAGAAGACAATGTTAGACCCCTATAAATTGGAGCAGTCTAGAAACGAAATTGATGCTTGGACTAGACATGCTAGAAGAAATGGATTGTGAGGTAAGGAAAATTAGACAGAACTTAAAAGTGCCTCAAGACAGACAAAAGGCATATGCTCATCGAAAAATAAGTTTTCGAGAATTTGAGGTGGGTGGCCATGTTTATGTAAGAATTAAACCCAAGAAGATAACTTTGAGGTGGAATAACTGTTCTAAATTGGCTCCCAGGTAATGTGAACCCTTCTAGATACTGGAAAGGATAGGGTTGGTAGCTTATCAATTGGGATTTCCTAGCCACATATTGGCGCACAATATGTTTCATGTGTCATTATTGAAACGATACATACATGATCCCATTCATATTATACAATGGAAAAGAATACATATAAGTTGTATTTACATTATGACCCCTAAGAAAGGATTGATTCATAATTAAAATTAATTATAAAATTCTGTTGCTTGCAGGTAGAACCAAATGACAAATTTTTGGTAGAACCTCAACGTATTCTCGATCAAAGATAAGTAATGCTCCGGAGGTGAGTCATACCCCAAGTTAAAATGCAATGGAACCACTTTATCTCAGAGAAGGCTACTTAGGAGGATGCAAACTCCATACATGAATCATATCTAGAAATGAATCATGGGATGAAGTAAACACTAGGGACATTGTTTGTCTCTAGTGGGGGAAGATGTAACACCCCATTTTATTTTAATGATTTTCTAAAAGACTTTTATAATTAAATTTGAATTTTTTAATTAAAGAGATTAAAAAATGTGGTTATTCGTTAATAACAAATATAACTTAAATTCTATTTCATAATATTAAATGGAATAATAGATTAACTTATTGGTAAAAAAAAAAAAAAAACAATTCCAATATCCCAGAGTAAAAAGGAGGAGGTAGTTTATCTCAGACAGTTACCTTCCCGAAGAGGATAAAAAGGAAATCCTGAGTCAGGGAAGGGGTTCTATTGAAGAAAAGGGACAAATGGTTTTATAACAGGAGGTTGTACAAGAAAGAGTTGTATAGATATGGTTATTAACTAGTAGAGATCTATAAACTTGAAGGAAGAATAGACTGGAAAAAAAGTCCCGAGGTCTAATTCCTGACACGTAACTACTATCTAAACTATGGTGTGGAGCTCGGGTGGGTAGAGGACGTGATTGTCTCTTTCAAGGTTGGGTGGCACCCTCAGTTTAATCGAAATTCCAGATATAAGTGAATGAACTTTCTGGTTATTTTTTTATAGAAATGCTAATTAAAGGGTACTTAGAATTAGTCACGAATTAGTATATGGGAAATAAGTTCTATTGAACATCTCTGTTAAATTTAGAAAGAAAATTGGTGTATGTGTATTTAAAGAGAAAGATAAACACTCCTGTAATGAGTAGTCAAGAAATTTTTATTACAGACAAACTGAAAATGCAACACATAAAGTTGACTGTTAAACTCTGTTAACTAGAGTAGCTCTAAAACATGTAGATATAGAAAGTTATACGACTTTTGCAATGGAAAGATTATTAAATAGCCACAGTATAGATAAGCACAATACATTAAGCGGTATTCTTGAAGTTCATTTAAGATGCAAATATTTTGAACAATATATATATATATATATATATATATATATATAATGAAATAATATAGAAGAACTATTGAAAGCAAGAAAACAAGATATAAACCCTTCGCAGACTATAGGTTTCACCACCATCTACAACTTTCAATAAATCCATATAAATGAATAAGCACACTCAGGGGTTTAGAAGCCGAGCATTGTAGGCTACATAGCAGGGTTATGTTCTTCTGTCCACGAGAATTTTGTTATGAAAAGATTTTAAATACAACCAGAAGGGTACAAGACAATAACACTGGAAAACAAACATTTTTTCCAGGAAAATTGTGATAACCCAAAAACTAAGACAATGAATTTATAAATATGAAACAGTCCTGAGAAATTTATAAATTGAAATACTGATAAATATGTTTTTCAAATATACTGAAACACAATAAAACCATAAGAGGCTAATGTATGCAGGATTAGTAAAACAGAGAAATTAGAATAGTAACCGGAACAAAGTTCTCATATTTACCATAGTCGATTTTAGGTATGTGGGATGCACATAGCAAAGGCCTAAGGCCATAATATTTTATAATATATATACAGAGCCATATGGAAAAACTCTACACATATAATTTAGCACCGAACACTTAAAAGGTGGAGGAGAGAATTGGTAAAGACCAAATAAAAGCTAAAAACAATCTTCCATTCTCAGAGTATTACATGCAACCATACATGCAAGGGAGAACTCTACCAGATTCGAAGACCTGTGCAACCAACAGGGTTATACCCTCAGTGAAAATTCAAGAGAGAGAATTAAAAAAAATAGAAATCAAGGCCAAACTGAAGCGGAAATCTAAACCTACCTGGTATTTCCAAAGACGGTATGCAGAACTGGAGGACATTCGCTCCACCATGACACCGGAAGGGATATGTGCAACATATAAGTGAGAAACACCTAATGGTAATTAAATGCAACATTACACTGCAAATCCATATATATGAACACTGTTAGAATAGGGAATTAATACCCGAAAGAATCGAACCTGAAATTGAAGCTCTCGACGTGAACCCATGAACTGTTGAAGGCAACAAAGGAGACAACCTGTTAAATTAATAAAAACCTCGACACATAGGAATACTATTTCGGGTAAAGGTTTTGGAACAATCTCCCTGCTGCAAGAAACATAAAAAGTAAAAGAAATAAATAAGTAGTGGAGCTATAAAACCTGCATCACAGTAATAATGTATCCCAAATGAATTTATCAAGTGCGTTAAAGAGAAAAGACTGGGCATGAATTAAATACCTGACTTATAGACATAAAACCCTCCATAACTCTCACCAGAGAGAAATAATTTTCATTTTTAATAATGGAGGAGGCATAGAAGTATTAGTGGTCCTAGTATAACAACAAAATTTCTAAGAAAAATAGAAACGCAAAGACGAACCCAAAACATAGAAGCACATAGTAATCTGATAAAGGAATTGGATCATAACATGTCATCAAAAACCACAAACAAGGGCTCAGAACCATAATAGTTGAAGAAGGAACATGGAGGAGCAGTACTTGCAGAGATGAATCAAATCGTGGCGGAAAGGTGAAATGAGAACAATGTGCGGTGATGGGTCAGGTCGTTACCCTAAGCCCAACTGCTAGAAGCTACACCATTGGATCAAGTTTTTACTAGATCAACGATCAACCCATTCTCCAATAAACAATATGGCAGACAACTGCCAGTTACTACCGGGAGGGTTGGACAACTATGATGCTTCAAATAATGTTTTAAGCCTCATAACTATAATTCCGAAAATCAATCTAATATAATTACTATGAATATTTTCAAATTATCTCGTACGAGAATGGACAAGAATATACATTATGATTTGCATTATTATAATTAAATTGATTTTGATAGGTTTAAGATCATCCACCATATTTGAAGTTGATAGAACCTGTTCATCCACTTCCTGTAATGTGCCTTTAGCCCACTCTTCTTGATTCATAAATTTTCAATATCTGGCCTTGGGTTATGAATATAGTGAGTTTTTTTTTAATTCAACTCTGAGAGAAAAGATTATACCATATGGGTCATGCGACCATCTCAATCTGGGCAAGAAATTCATCTTCTTTGATAATGCATCTGCCTCTAAACAAAATTGATATAGGAGCATTCTGCTTAATTTTGATTATTTATTTGTGTGATTTAAGGGGTCATGTTTTTCTTAATTATTTTATAAATTATGTACATTTTAAAAATAAATTGAGAGGATAATCTGAGTGTGATGCTTATTGTAAATATTCTCTTAATTAATTGATAATATGAGTGGAGTTGGATTGGATAGATATTTTAGGGATTAGGAATTCCTTAAATGGAATTTAGTTGAGTCAAAGAAGGGATAAAGATATTTTAGGATTTGGTTGAGATATTGGTGGAGGAAATCATGGATTGAAATTAATTCACAATTATGTATAAATATGAGGTTTGTGTGAGGATGGAGGACAGAGTGTTATAGAGAGAAATGGTGTGAGAGTTCATATAAAGGGCAAGAGCCGAGAGGCCCACAAAATAATATTAGGGCAAAAGGGTTTGAATCTGAAATTCTTGTTGTTATTATATGCGAGTATTTTGTTTATTTTTCGGCTCTCACTTCATATATTTTGATAGTTAACTTTAAATGGTTTTAATGAATATTTTTTATGAGGATTTCATGTTGTTAGGAATGCACTCTTTATTGTGTGCAAGTATTTTGATTTATTGCAGAAAATCTGCATCATTTGGTATCAGAGCCGAAGAATTGAGATGAATTTGTGAGAGAGTCTTATGGTTTGGTTAAGCTTGTTGTGAATATTGTATGGTAATCAGGGTCCATTGAGTTGTGAATCATGATGAGAGCCAACTGTTGTTGTGCATGTGGTCTTCTCTATGGTGAGTTAACCTAACGGAAAATGTATAATTTTGATCCAGGGAATTTTTATTTATTTCTGGTTGAACCAATTTTTAAAGCCATCGCTTGATAGTATCGTAGACTATGAGTTAGTGAAGAGTTAAGATGTGTCTCTAGCATTGACTTTTTAGCTTTTCTAGAAAAATACCTGCTTCTGAATATCTCTTTTCGCATCATGAATTATATTTTTCCTCTCTTAAAGGGCATGTTATGTGAAAGAAGCCACTTTCCTTTGGTGGCAAAAATTTTCCTTTGCTGTTAATTGTTGTGTGAAAATGTTGAATGCCGGAAATTGATTTTTTTGGAGAGAATATTATGTGTTGAATATGATATTGACGTGCTTGTTTTTGTAAGTGCGCTAAGTTGGAATTATTTTGGAGGCACGACCCTATTGTGAAAGATGCCCCTTTCCAATCAGAAGTAGCTGCAGGAGGTCTAGACATTTTCCAAAACAGAAAAGTCTGTGGACCTTGATATCAAATAAAGCGCACGTCCAGCTTTGCTTGTCCTGGAAGGCCAGTGACTGGTGATCATCGATGATTGTCCAGGCTGTGAGTCAAATCACTTTGATCTTAGCGTTACATCCATTAGCAGCCTTGTAATTCTGGGTAGAGATGCAGAGCTCCATAATGTTGGAGTCATACCTATAGTATTCCAACCTTTGTATTGCCAATATTCTGGGCAGAATTTTTACTTCCATGTGGACGATGGTTGTGTTTGTTGAATATGAAATTGACAGTGGTGATATCAAGTTCTGAACGTATTGAGAGGAATCTATTGATGTCGATATAATCGACCCTTTGTATTGCCAATATTTTGAATGAGGGATATAATCCCTAGCTCTACATGAGAAGTTATAACTTACCATAGAGATGTTACCAATTACTTACGTGAGGAGGAGATCGTTGCAATCTGTCACTAATATTGTTGAATTTTTCCACTTGAGGAACCTACGTCCATAGAAGTAGAGATACTGTGCTAAATGGCATTTCCTCTAGCACCTGCATATATGAGCATAATTTTGCATACAAAAGCGTAAATAAGCCCAAAGCAGAAGATATTTGCAGCGTCCAGGTTTTCATTATGATGGTTTTGGGTCTTTAATCGGATTGGTAAAATACAGTATGACGGTGGATGTGAATGTAAAGCGGAAATTCGAAATACGCATTAGTATGAACTGTATCCTTGTCCATGCCAAGAAACCTAGCATTTTCTTGTTGTTTTAACTCAGAGTAGATTTTCATCATGATCAAGTCCACAGGGTGCAATGTGGATTGATTGGAGAAGTTATATCCAGTTCTTCGATAAGAAGGGCTTCATTTTGAAATGTTTGAAGATGGTGGAAATTTGAAGCTAAAGAGAGCAACGGTAAATGTGCTATGGGTGCAGAAGGTAAATCATAATTTTTATTGTTATTTCATGGAGGATGACATAGTGTTCCAGTGTTAATGAAATTCCACTAAATCTTATGTGAATTTTTATTAATGCAGGTATGTCAAATTTTGCTATAAGAGTAAAATCTGAAAGGAAAATGCTACCACATAAAGATAGAAGGACAAAATGTTTTGATTAAGTAATGTGGATTTTCAGCATGCTAAAGTGTATTTAAATATTTGGACATGCTAATATTAATGTGGGTAGATGCGGCTGAGACTGCATCATCTATCAACATATGAGAAAACATGATCATGAGATCGTAATTGATCATTTCTTGTAATGCATGTGATAGTGTTCACATTTTTCTGTTCAAAAGATAATACAGTTTGTGTTTGTTACTGCTAGAGAAATATGTTGATGCCACCATGTTAAAAGGAAGTTTTGGAAAATTCCTATGAAGGAATTGTTTTTGTGCACTAAAGAG
>JAXQQM020064152.1:570000-571380 GCA_034641835.2 Pinus albicaulis
ATGTAAAAAGTGAAAGAGGTTATTGTGGATAAATATGTTGGTGAGATAAACCTCTTTCACTTTCCTAAAATTCCTCTCCAGCTGTGCATAATATTCTCTGTAAAATATATGTGTAAAACAGAGTTTTACAGAGTCTGAAAAATGGCCTGTAAAGATGCGCATGTATCTCTCATTATAAAACCACTGTGCAAAAACTGAGATAGGTTTTTGTAGATGGGTCTCTTAGGAACAAAAACCTCCTTCAGTTTTGTAAAATGTATTTCTAATTGGCCACAATATTCTCTGCAAAATTATGACTAAAATATGCAATTTCTGCAAAAATGTTCCTTCTTGTTGTATTTTTCATCTTTTCACTTTTTTGTTCCTTTGACTGTTTTACTTTCACTTTAGATAAACTTCAATGTTGGTGAAAGTATTTTCATCTCTTTTTACCATTTTACTGCCTCTGTAATTACTTTTACTGTTTTACCTTTGACCGCTCTGTAACTTCATTTTTACTTTCACTCTGACTTTTACCTGATGCACTTTAACCACTGATACTCTTTAATCCTGATACTCTTTGATTGTTCTTTACTGTGTTAGACTGAGCAGTAATTGGGAAAAGGACATTCTGGTTAGGGGAAATTACTGCTCTTTGAGTTGGATCATAGTTAGAATGGCAATAGTGGACAATTTCTGGGAAAATAATGACTGAGGGGATGAGATACCTTGGGAGATTGGATTCCCACAACCCTATAAGATCTTTCCCCTTTGAGTATTCGTCTCTGCAGCGAAAATAGCTCAATAGGGGACTTTCATCAAAACGCAGGTCTTTAATTTGGAAATCCTCATCTATCAAAGTTAAATAGTCCAATTCACGGTGAGGAGCATTCAATGGAGTGATATTAAGAGCAGTAGGGGCCTCCATTTTGGTTCTTGTGGATTCAAAATGGAGGTTTCAGTTTTTCTTGTAGACCGGACGGGATATCGGAAAAAAGAAGAAATTGGGACAAATTGCAGGTTTGGGAAGTAAATTCACAGGTTTTAACTCTTCAATGAGGACTCAGAGAGGATTTTTAACCACTTTTTCAGAGAAAAACACAAGAAACCAAGCTTAACTTGCAGTCGGGGTGCGGAATGATAAATACCTGTTTTTTAATGGAAACTGGTTCTTCAACAGGTAATGAACAATGGCGGGGACGTTCTTCAATACTGGCGCAGCGGAATTTCGGAGTAATTTGGTGTATTTGCAGTGAATTTTGAAATTTGCAGCGGGAGCTTAGTCTCTTTCGAAAACCAAAATAACTAAAAAAACGCGAAAAATGGCTTAAAAACAAGTCAAAAGGGTTTTTGTCGTTTTCGAGGTGATGACGTCATTTGACGTACGGGGTGACGTAAGGG
>JAXQQM020063513.1:0-56036 GCA_034641835.2 Pinus albicaulis
GGCGCTCTGTCATAGAGCGGCAATCGCGCCACCCATTTTAGGGACTGTTTTTTATATATGGATGGCGGAAGTTGAGTTCAAACAAACTCACAACCACTGCCTATCTTGAGTTGGGAGGTTTGGCTACGGGAGTTCTATGGAAGGGAAGTAGTTTTGCCACCTTCTATGAAACCTTCCTTGTTGATAGGGCCAATCCCATAATAATAGGGATCCCAACTCCCTCCTTCCCCATCTATATAAGCTTGCTCAGATCCATGGCAAGCTAGTCTTGAAGTGCTGAAGCTTTGCATCTCCTATTCCCAAGTGCCTTTGTGCTGAAAAGAATCCCTTCTTTCCCTTAAGGCCCATTCGAGCGAGGAGACCATTGTTACGAGACTCTGGAGAGGTTTCCCTTTCCTTGGCGAGCTTTGCGAGACGTGGACGACCGGAGACCCGTTCGAAGGAAGCTGCGACGTCAGAACTTGGTTGTAACTTCTATTCGTTTATTACTTAATAGATGACTATGATTATGGTTCCACTCCGTTTTCCATCATGTTAATGCGAGTTATATATTTTCTGACCGATGTTTAGTTACGTATGCTGGTTCCTATGCTTGTATCTGTTCGTTTCTTCTATGTGCAGGTGTTCATCCGCGGAGATCGTGGAAGGATTGTGATCTGCCGGGGCTGAAGGACGGGGACACTTCTTCTTCAGATCATAGCGTTGGAATCCAGGTAGGCTTCTATCCCAAGTCTTTCATTCGTAATTAGGAGCTTGCGTCATAGCATTGTTTGTTTGTTGCTAGACCCCTGTTGGGCTAGTAGGGATCGCCTCTGTCCGCAGAGGGGATTTACCTCCTCAACAAATTGGCGACTCCGCTGGGGATCGTCCGGTTTTCCTTATCCCGTTTATGATTGGTTCGCTTTGATTGTTTCTCCTTGCTTGATGAACCTTCTGGGTTGGATTCTTTCACTATTTTAGCTTCTTGGTTTGCTTAGCTTGTATTGGTCTACTTTCAGAGTAGCTTGTTTTTTAATTTTTATTGAAGAACTCGACTGGCGCGGGTTTTAACCCGACATTCGCGCCACTTGGCGCTTGTTGCATTTGTCTATCTCGCGCCAATCGGCCTCTGGCGCCAGTTTCAAGGCCACAGTCGCGCCACCCCTGTGACTTTTTTGAGTTTCTTCATTTTTTGGCTTTCTGAGCTTGACCAGTACTTTTCTTCTTGATTTTCTGATTGTCTGAGTGTGTTGGAGTCTTGTTTGACTGGAATTCACCGCTATCCTTTGGTTGTTTGCCTTTGTCTATCGATTTCACGATTTGAGCCCTAGGGCATCTAGTAGCTTAGTGAATCGAGCCCTCCATTGGGAGTTTTGGTGTTCTGATTGTCCTGTCAACTTGTTGATTGATTCTCCACGCTCTCTTACCAGTCTTTGATTGTTTTGCTGCGTCTTTTGGGTGATTGTTCATTCCTTCATTCAGAATTCGTTTGCCTTGCTTTGGACCCAGATCACACGGTCCATCGGAAGTTTTCAAGTCTTTCTTTGCTTTGAGGGACTTTGGGTCGATTTAGAGATTTTTTTGCTTGCTTCGTTGAGTGAATGTTGTTTGCTTCGCTCTCTTAGATATCATTTCTCAAATTGTTCCTTTTGTTTTCAGTGCACATTAGCCATTAAACATTGAAAATCAAAAAAATATATATAATCTCTTTTGCTTTTGTTAAATTAGTGCAAATTGTGATCTTTTCCATATTGCTAGTGATTAGTGTTTGAATGAAAAGTGTGCAATTGCATTAGTTGCATTAGAGATCTCATTGTTTGTCTTCCGTTCATTTCGTTTGTGTAAAAGCTCTCAACTCTTCTCTAACTAGTTTTCATCGAACGAAATGTTGTACTGTGGCATATAGCTTTGCATTTAGGAGTCTTTCGAGACACTACATACGATAGGGCATGAAAATTGAAACTTAATTGAAGATTAACTGTAAAATTTATTCAATTAACCTAAGGCAGCATTGGAACTTAACGAAACATATTTAGAAGGTCTGGGCTAGAGACGTGTTCCGGCGTCGTTAAACCTAGCAGCTGTCGTTCGCCTGTTGGCTTTAGACAGCACTAGTACGGACTTGTGCTCCCCGTACCGTCACGTATATAAAGGGAGACCTCTCTAGGTTTTCAATCCTTTATCCACAGGAAGCCGAGTTTGCCGCCCTATACCCGTGATACACCGAACACAGCATTCGGGGAGACTACCTGCACGTACGGAAAGTCCTTGGTCGATTTCTGTTTCATTATTGAAACCAAGGTGTATATTGCAGTTCACGGATATTTGGTACACCCTTTGTGCCTAGTTTTTCTTGAGCAGTCATTTGGTCTTTTCTGACTCCCTAAACTTGAAAAGACCGTCAAGCGCTTGTCCTTTCACGCTTGTATCAACTCTGAAAGAGATAGAGTCACCTTTTTATCGTTTCTCGACTCTTAAAACATGAAACGGTAGGATTTGTTTATTTTCCAATGTGGTAAAATCAATCTCCCACGATTACACACCCGTTTAGATATTGCTTGTGACTGTTTGATCGTGTGTCTTAACTCGTTTTCAGCCCGTGTGTGTGTGTGCTCTCTTCTTCTAGTCTTTTGTCACGGTGGCGGAACCCTCGGTTTCGTCTACTAGTAGTCCTTACACGGACGATTCTTCAGAGGCTTCTGAGCCTTCTGTTGAACCACAACAGCCTGTTGTCTCCGAGTTCCCTGACGGGGGACCGGTCCTCGCCGAGCAACCCTTTGGAGAACCAGTTGAGTTCAACTGGCCCTTTTCGGACCCTGTGTCTAAATTGAGATTAGGAGCTGATTTCCTTTCTCTTACATCGGGTTCACCGTTTATTGCTGCTGTTTTTCCTCCTAGTCCTCGCCGTCTTCTGCGTGATTTAACGGCAGGATCAACCATGAGTGATTCTGGTGAGGAAATTCCCGGGTCTGATGACTATCGGCGCATCCCTCGTAGATTGTTTGAGGGAGACGAGTCTGAGCTGGCTACCACATCGTCAGCTGGTCCTTCTTTGCCACAGGGATACAGATCTCTGGGTCAGATTATCTCAGCTGCTGCCTCTATGGGAATATCATCTCCTGCTTCAAGGCCAGCTGCCACTACACCCGGGGTGTCTCCTTTGACGCCCGTCACTTCTGTTCCCGTGCGACCCACTGTTTGTGTGGCTGCCTCTTCTGCTGTTGTCTCAGCATCTGCTACTAGATCTGGGCCAACTCCTGAAGACATTTATCTAGTTACTGCTATACCGGAGAATATCTCTCCGGAGGAGTATCGGTTGTTTTTACAGCAGCCGAACGCCGGGGCTGGACAAATCCCCCAAGATCCTTACCGATCTTTCTTTTCGCACTATGCACAGGACGACACTCCCGTGTATGGTTTCCCGGGTCAACTTGATGAGCATGGGGACATTTTGCGTCTTCCTGCTCCTGAGGCTTATCTGTATGCTCAAGGTTTACCGTACAACCAGGCTCAGAACACACGGGCACGGCCTTTTGAAAGCCTTTGGCCTCGTTACGACACGGAGCAGCCCGATCAAGGCTGCCTGCGGGCCGGCGAAGGGCCATTCTATAATCATGAAGGACCGTGTGCATAACCTGGCGGTCAACACACTCGGCCTAAGTAGGGATATCAACGAGGGCCAGGCCTGTAGTTGGGGGGCAAATCCGACCTTCTTCCGTCTGGCCATGATATCCTGTTGTATCTAACGTTGCATATCAACCAGGACCACTCTATGGTTCTGCTTCAGGTCAAACTGGTTTCCAGCAAGCACCTGGTTCTGTTCCACCACCAGGCCAACCGGGTCATCCGGTACAACCTGGTGTCCCGCCTCCAGGCCAACCAGCTTATTCGGTGCAACCTGGGGCTCACTTACAACCAGGTCAGCCTGCGCAACCAGCGCCGCCTGTCTATCTGGGCCAACCTGTTCATTCAGGGCCGCCCCCTCATTCGGGCCAACCTGTTCATCCAGGGCCGCCCCCTCACTCGGGTCAACCTGTTCATTCGGGGCAGCCCTCTCGATGCATTCCTCTGCTCGACGGCTTTGCTCATTGATACGCAGCCAAATCCTTGTTGCGCCCTACGTACCGAGGCTCCCGCGAGGGGATTTCACTTGCTCCGGCCGATCTATACATCCTCGGGTGGTTATTATCCTCATGGTCAATCTCCGCCGGCCCCATAACCACTGCGGAGGCTCTCGATATCGACCTCCTCACCGGAATTCTAACTATGCTCGGCGGCCAAATCCAAATGACGCCCTGCAGACGAACGCCTAATCGAGGGCCCGAACACGGATTTATCGAGGCCTGTGATAGTTACCCGGCAACCGTCGGTACGTATACGGGTGATTATGCCCCTCACGGTCAGAATCCTACGGGACAGAACCCATGGGGGCGGGGATATTCACAACCATCGTGGAGCATGGGTACCGGACCTTATTCTGGGACTGGCATGGGAATTAACCCTCCATTGCCATTCCTGGCTACCTTGGATCTACCGGACGTTTCGAAGTTGACCAATGATCCGATTGCTCATAATCCATATTGGCCCCCGGTTCCAACCAAGATACCAGGAGACTGTCCCAAGTTTCAGGGTAAATCTGGCGAAGACCCCCAGGCGCATGTGATGACGTATCACCTCTGGTGCTCGTCTAACTCTTGGACTGACGATTCGGTTCATTTGCGTCTTTTCCAGCGTACGTTAACAGGAGCTGCTGCTAAGTGGTACATAGAGCTATCCCGTGGTATTTTTCAGGATTTCAACTCGTTAGCTATGGCTTTCCTCACGCACTTCCAGTTACCGGTCCGGTATGAGGCCGGGACGCACCTCCTGACTTCTCTGAAGCAGGACAAGGCCACTCACATCTCAGATCACATTCATGAGTGGCGGCGTCTTCGTCGACTGATCAAGTTTCACATACCTGATCAGATTTTGACTCACTGGTTCACCACCTCCTTTGTGAATAAAATCGCTCAGGATATCGCGATGGGAGCGTGTGTGACGGAGGAACAAGCTATCGTGCGTGCCCAGTATCTGGATCTTGTTTATTCGCAATCTAGCACGCTTTATGACATCCTGCCTGATGCTCCATGGCCCGGAGCCAAAAAGACCCCGCCTGCCCCTACGGTGGATGGCGTCATTGGTTCCGTCTCTCAAAATTCGAAGAAGTCTTCGAATGGGAAGCAGAAGGCTAATTCTTCCAACAATACCTCTGCTAATCCCGCCTCATCCGATTCTGGTAAATCCGCGGAGGTAAATGTTGTTCAGGCCAATCCTGCAGACAAATCCTCCAAGGGGAAGAAGAAGGGCAAAGGCAAATCAAAATCTGATGCCCCGAAACCGGAATCTAAAACTCGAACTGAGGATGGCTCCCAACGTAAGCCGAAATTTCCTTGCCTCATCTGTGAAGGTGACCATTACACTAAGGATTGTCCACGATGATCCGAAATCAGTCAACTTCTTAAAGGCTCGAAGGGAACTCCGGCTGTTTTAAAAGAGCCATTTCCATCTCAGCAGACCCAGATGGTCGAACAAGGTTCATCATCTGCACCGTTTGGGTCTCAGGTTTTCATGATGAAGACTAATGCACCTATCACTATCGCTACGAGATCGAAGGATTACAATAGTCAGCAGCAGGCACCCGGGAAGGCGGTGGCGGAAGGACCGCCTCCCCCACCTGCTTCTGGTTCATTGGAAATCGAGAAGCCGACTCTCGAACCCGTTGTGAAGCCACCTCCCAAGGGTGTTCTTCGGAGATCCTCTTATAATCCAAACGCTCGTGCCGCTCAACATTACCGTATTGTTGAGGATCTGGCACAGGCGCCATGTGCCATGTCTGCACTTGAGGTTCTTCAGAGTTGTCCTTCACAACGGAAGGCTTTATTGTCTGCCATCGGTGGTATTGATCCCGCCGATTCGAGCCTTCTCACCTTTGATCTGGAGAATTTTACTCCCCGGCTTCCACAACAAATCGCTTTGGTTATTCAAGTCGGGATTAACGGTCTGAACGTTCACAGAGCCGTCGTAGATGAGGGTGCATCTACTTGTGTTATGTCCTCCGCTTGTTGGAAGGCCATCGGCTCTCCAACTTTGTCGTCATCTCCTAATGCCCTTGAGGCATTTGATGGTCAGGAATCTAAACCCCTGGGAGTTCTCGAGAGTCTTGCGATTACATTACAAGGAAAAACTGTCAACGTAGAAGTAGAAGTAGTTGACGCTAAACTCAACTACAATATACTTCTTGGCCGCAGCTGGACCCATGCCATGCTCTGCGTGCCGTCTACTGTCTTTCGATTCATCGAGTTCCCTCACGAGGGCAAGATTGTCACAGTAGACCAGTTGTCATTTTTTACCTCGAGCTCCGAGAACAACGTGCCGTATGTGGATCAAATTCCGAATCCCCCAGATAGCATAGGACCTGGTCTCTTCAAAGACCCAGTCCTCATGGGTATTTTCCCTGCGCCGCCACCGAATACCGCTCAAGTTAACATGTTGTCCAGGAATGATGACCCCTGGCTGATTCCTACACCTGAGCAGGTATATGAGTTTGGAGAGTCCATGCCTTTAACACCAGTAGAGATCAGCTACTGTGAGATTGTTGATGCATCGGACCCTCCACCTCCTCAGCATGCTCCGATGAGCATGGCTCTTGACGTCTACTCACAATTCCCCTGGCTTGGTCAGGCTGATTCGCCTGATCCTCTTAGAGAGACCTTTCCCTCGGATGAGGCTATCATTGAAACTATGTCTCTTGAGGAGCTACCCTGGGGCGATGGGCATCATCGTTCCTCGTTTATGCCTAGCTTGGGGGCAATGACTGACTGTCTCGAGCGCTATGCTACTCAGGTTCCTTCCCCTCCTCTTCAAACACCGATCTTGACGCACGAGGTCTTTTCGGAGGGTAATATGAGTAACATTACTCAAACGGTTCCTATCAACATCTCTGTTAAACCAGGGATTGTTGAGAACATTCATGTGGGTGTGACCTGTTCTCCCGAGGAGATTCAGGTCTATACGGAACTTTTCAAAGAATTCAGAGATGTTTTTGCATGGTCCTACGAGGAAATGCCGGGAATTGATCCTAGTATTGTCGTGCACGAGATTCCAACCTATCCGGGTGCGAAACCCGTGCGCCAACGCTTGCGTCCCATGCATCCTCGGAAAGCCGCCGCTATCAAGGCAGAGGTTGAAAAACTTCTGAACGCGGGGTTTATTTATCCTATCCCCCTTACAGAATGGGTGTCCGATATCGTCCCTGTCGATAAAAAGCAGGGTACCATTCGAGTCTGTGTAGATTATCGCGATATCAATCGCGCCTGTCCTAAGGACAATTATCCCACTCCGTTTATCGATCAGATTATTGACGATTGCGCCGGGAGTGAGATCTACTCCTTAATGGACGGTTTCTCAGGTTACAACCAGATTAACATTGCACCTGAGGATCAACATAAGACCACATTCATCTGTCCGTGGGGCACTTTTGCATATAAAAAACTCCCGTTCGGCTTAAAGAACGCTGGCGCCACGTTTCAACGTGCTATGTCATGTGCTTTTCATGATATTCGCCATATTGTCCAGCCTTATCTGGACGACTTGCCTGCCCATTCGGGTAAGCGAGAGGATCATCCTGAACATCTTCGCCAGATATTTCTTCGCTGTAGACGCTACAACATTAGGCTCAATCCTCATAAGTGCGTCTTCTGCGTCGATTCCGGCCGTCTTTTAGGCTTTATAGTCTCGAGAGACGGAATTCGCCTCGACCCTCTGAAGGTTGAGGCCATTATAAATCTCCCGTCACCCTCCTCCCTTTATCAGTTGCAGAGTCTGCAAGGGAAAGCGAATTTTCTTAGACGCTTCATCCCGAATTACGCCGAGGTGGCCAAGGGATTCACTCGTTTGTTAAAGCAAAATGTTCCCTTTCATTGGGACGAAATCGCTCAAGAATACTTTGAGAAGCTGAAGACATTGCTCGTCAATGCTCCGTTGCTTCGTCCTCCGGACTACCACCGCGACTTTACTTTGTATCTAGCCGCCGCATTAAGCACCATCGCCATGGTCTTGGTGCAGGATGACGAGAACGGTGATGAACATGTTGTTTATTACCTTTCTAGGAACCTTCTCGACCCGGAAACGCGTTACGCACATGTTGAGAAGTTGGCCTTAGCAGCCGTACACGCTGTACAGCGCTTTCGCCATTACATCCTTTTGCGCACGATAACGGTGGTTTCAGACTGCAACCCCATGACATATATTCTTTCTAGACAATTGCTGGGGGGCAAGTACTCCAAATGGATCGTCATCCTGCAGGAGTTTGATTTGGAGTTCACCACTGCCAAATCAACTAAATCACTGGTCTTCGCGGATTTGATATGTTCTCTCCCTACAGACTCTCTTCCTGAACACTCTGAAGATCATATACCGGACGAAACGCTGTTTCTTATTGATACTCGTGATCCTTGGTACGGTGACATCATAGTGTATCTTCAGACCGCGACATTCCGGTCTGAGTTGGATAAAGCTGCACGCTGTCGGATTCGGCACCAGTCCCAACCCTACCGCATAGTAGGAGATACCCTATATCGTATTGGAGTAGATTCAGTGCTCCGACGATGCCTTACCTTGGACGAGGCTGAGAAAGTCTTGAATGAATGCCACAGTGGCGCCTGTGGTGGACACATGTCCGGATATGCCACTGCCCAAAAGATTCTGAGGGCAGGTTATTTCTGGCCTTCTATATTCAAGGATTGTATCACTGCAGTCCGAAAATGCCATCCGTGCCAGATTTTTCAGCGCAAGATGCGCGCGCCGTCGTTGCCTTTGCATCCCGTTATTACCGTCGGCCCTTTCGCGAAATGGGGCGTAGATTTTATGACGTGTAACCCTCACTCGGCCGGGGGGCATGCGTATATCATTGTCGTCGTCGACTACTTCACTAAGTGGGCCGAGGCGATGCCTACACTAGCTGCTGACGGAAGAACGGTTGCTTCATTTTTATTCAACCATGTTATTGCACGATTTGGGGTCCCTCAAGCTATCGTCACTGATCACGGTACTCATTTCCGTGATTACATGATGGCGGAGCTGACAGCTGCGTTGGGTTTGCGTCACGACAGCTCAACGCCATACTACCCTCAAGCAAACGGTCAGGTTGAAGCGGTGAACAAGGTTTTGGTCACTATGCTTCAGCGAACAGTTGGGATTCATAAATCCAGTTGGCATCTCCAACTGTTCTCGGCTCTCTGGGCGTACCGAACATCTGCTAAAAGTGCAACCGGATTCACACCATTCCAACTGGTGTACGGTCTGGAAGCTACTTTGCCGGTTGAATGTGAAATTCCTTCGCTCAAATTAGCTGTGGAGCTCTTACCGGATACTTCTCCTGAGGAAGAGCGCCTTCTGTATCTCGAACGGTTGGATGAAACCCGTCGTCTAGCTGCTTTGATTATCGAAGCACAAAAGAAGAGGGTCAAATCTCATTTTGATCAATCTGTTTCTCCCCGTTCTTTCATTGAAGGAGACCTAGTCCTCTTGTACGATCAGGCACATGATAAGCTTGGTGCCGGTAAACTCCAACCCATGTGGCACGGTCCCTACATAGTAAAACGTGTTTTGAAAAATGGGGCCTACGAGCTTATAGACTACGAAGGAGTTCCATTGGCGCAGCCCAGAAATGGGCTGTACCTTAAGAAGTACTACGCCTGAAATGATTTTTGGTGTGGTGTGTGTACATAGGTGTGTGATTGTCATTTGTGTGCATGGTGTGGTGTGCTTTGTAAATATTTTTCTGCTGATCGGGTCTTCCTGGTTGTGCAGATGTCTTTTCATCCATTTGTTGGTTTCGCGGACGGTGCCTCCCGCAGTACCAGGAATCTGTCTTCTGCAGCCTGGGTAATCTATGATCCTGCTGGTGAGTTGATCGACCTGCAAGGTGTGTGTTTAGGACGTACCACGAACAATATCGCGAAATATAGCGCCGTGTTGGAATTATTAACCGAGGCAGTAAACCTTGGTATCCGTGAATTGCTCGTGTACCTAGATTCACAGCTTGTAGTGTTGCAGCTGAACAGGCACTATTCGGTAAGAAACCCGTCCATTTTACGATTGTATTTGCGTATTCGATTACTGGAAAGGAATTTTGAATATATTACATATCATCATATACCCAGACATTTGAATACATTGACAGATGCAGTAGCAAATTTGGTGTTCGATAGACATTTGCGCAATTTATAAATCATCATCACATGTAAAGAAGACTCATCCAGAAATAGATATGCATATATATAGATATCGAAATGTTTACATAGAAGTGTGTCACATAAAACTCAAAAAATACACATAATTGTCTTAATACATCCGGAGACACTGTGTCTCTCAAAAAATAGGTGTGGCTAAATCCTAGAGACTAATCAGCATGGTGCTCATGATAGCACGTCACTGCACGCACTAGCCGCCTCAAGATTCGGTGGAGCCGGTTTGGAACTCCCACCGTATGGCGCTGGTACTCCATCGGTACGTCTGACAGTCGGGCATAGTCTGGGATCCCATGGACGATCCCCTCGAGGGTCTGAACCAGTGCCTCTCCTCCGGTGCCTTCCCCCTGGATCTCAGGGGCGAGTTGTGTCCTCCGGGAGATAGGAGACATCCCGGCTGGTCTCTCAGGTCCTACATCTGCATGCATATATAATTGTGTTTAGACAAGTGTGTGTTAACAAAAAAAAAACATATAAACATAAAATCAAAAATATGAGGTCTTACCCAGCTCTTCATCCCAGTGGTCTCCTTCTGGTAGCGGGAGATCTGGGTCCCCTGTAGAGTCAGTTCCCGCATAGGGCCAATCTTCCACAACGATCAGTTGGCGCCGTAACCACCTGAAGAACTCGGGCTTCCAGGACATCTGTTGCCCGCCTCCAGATCTGGGCATCAGTGCTGCCCAACGAGCCATCCTCGGCTCTCGTGGTACCGGACTCGCCACATGGGCCTCTTGGCCCTGGAAGGTTGGTATGCGTTCCAGAATGAACGATACCAAGATGGAACCATACCCAAACTGCTTCAGTTTGTTCTGTTTGCACTTTGTGAGCTGCCTTTTCATGTTAATGGTGACAGCTGTTGCCCAGTCATACAGTCGGGGACCCATGCATTATGAGGCCAGTAAGAGTTGAGTCTTTGTAGCCTCGTGCGGTGCCTGCGATCCAGCAGCCCGCGTAATGGTGTGGAGTACAACTCTCAGTGCTAGGTCAGGGATGGTTGAGATGTATACCTTCTTACTCCCTGTTCTTGTTTGTGCCCCACGGCACACCCGCGCCATTACTTCTTCCATCTTCTCCCCTGATGGTCTACTCCTAGTCAGTACAGGGATTGGACCCCTGCGGGATAATCCAGTAACGAAATAAATGTCAGCGACCTCCAATTCCAACACCTGGTCTCGTATTCTGAATACTTGGTCATTTTCATCCCAGAGGTTGATCGGATATTGGAGGAGCTCAGGCTGAGCTCGTAAGCATGGCGTGAGGAAGAACTTTTTTAAGCCACAGTCTCTCAGAGCATTCATACATGCTTGGCTTTGCATGGCCTCTTCGTCCTCATCTCCGTGTTCTCGTTCCTTCCATTCGATTGCCATTATGACTGTTTATCTGCATTCACATGGTCCAAAACCCCTTATTAGATCTTTTGTGAGCTTCAAAATTCAAGAAATTTGGCATAAATAGCGGATTTTTAGGCGAAAATTTGGGTTCCGCCGCTGGCGCGACTGTTTTGCTGACAGTCGCGCCATGTGGCGCGGGCCCTTTGGTAAAAAGAGCTCAGTGGCGCGGGTCCGTGCCCGATACCCGCGCCACTTGGCCCGGCCCTAAAATTTCAAAAGTGCCCTTACAGAGCTGATTTCTAAGGGAAATTCATTAAAAAATGTATGGAAAGAAAGAGAAAAGGAGCGCCTCTTACCTGTCACAGACGAGACGCTGAATGGTTGCCTGGATTGGTCGCAATCACCGTCAGAAGATTCTGCTCCAAATGGACCACTGTTACTCTCCACAAGGTAAATAGTAAAAAGTAATTTTATTTTTTACCATTAGACATATTTATAACTTTTCGACGTTAAATGAGCTTTAAAAGTTATTTTTTGTCAAATATTTGCATGTATTATGTCGAAAATGGATTTTACGCTTGTTGGGTATGTGCAGCGGCAGGTTTTTGCGACTTAAAAGGTGGAAACGAGTTGTATTTTATACTTTTCGGACTCGGTAAATACACGAAAAAGTCACTCTGGAGTCATCTTTCAGCTCTTTTCTGACTCTCTAAATATGAAAAGATCGCCGAGGCCCTTGTCGTTTCGATCTCGTTAAAATGGACACGAATCGACATTCACCCAGTATAAGTTTAACCCTTTTTCGGGCTGGGCTGGATCGATTACGAAAAAGGAATACCCTAGCCTATCGCGCCTAGGAGGTTTTCCCGGATATTGTTTTCTACTTTTTCGGATCTGGGAAACTATTTACGAAAAGGGACCTGTGGAGTTTTCTTTTCCGCTGTCTTTTCAAACTCTCTAAACATGAAAAGACGCCGAGTTCTTCCTTTGTCAGACTCGTTAAACCCTGATGACATCGGATATAGTCGAAATGACGTTCTCCGAGTTTCTCCTTCCTGGGACTCGTTAAATGCACCAGGATGGATTCGCCCGAAGGGCGAACTTATATCACAAGCATATGCTATCCCCTTCAAGCTTGTTATCAAAAATAATTGGGGTACTCGCCAGAAATGGTGGGGGAAAAATGGAACCATCGTCGTTGTCGTCGGCGGTATGTCGCTCTTGAACATGGCACTTGTCTGCATTCGTGTCGGGTTGGGGACATCTCATCTCGTTGCTTCACTTTGCTTCCATGGGTTTGGGTAATCTCTTTTGACCTCTCATCTGTTCACTGCCTCGTCGCCATGACCTCTGATCCGCTGATGTCAAATACTGCCAAGTCCATTGTCGTGCCGTTCATGTGTTCAAGAGAAGTTGGCCTCTACAAATATCAACCTTCCTCTGTTTCTCATACGATCCTGATTCACAACAAAACATCATGTTCCTCTGTCTCGTGTCGATGATGTGGGAATCATTATGGCCCACCTTCGATCAAGGTCACTTCCTGTCGACTTCAACTCATTATCCAGGGAGTTGGTCTAGAGACTCCTGTTCACTCCATCTGCCTTTCATATGGAATGAAGCTTGGGGGGCATGTACCTCGAATTGAGTCACCATGCTGGGGGCATGCTTACTTTTTCAAGCATAGTTTGTTTCCGTTTCAAGCTTGTGTAAAAATGAAACCGGTTTCAAGCATAGTTTATCTTTGTTTCAAACTTGTGTAAAAATGAAACCATTCTTATTTTACCTCTTGTGATTGCCATTTTATCAGCCTATTTCTGCCAGATGAGCCTTGGTTTTCTCACTCCATTGTCACTATCTGCTTGGCCGATCATATGCCTTCACTTGGTTGTTTTACCCGTTCCTGAGGAACCGCTGCTATGAGTGGTCTTGTTAGCCAGCCTCTCGACCTTTATTTGTTCAGAGTAGTTCAACCATTACCGGAACCAGTTGCTACCCTTTATACCACTCGTTCCTCCAGGAGGAGTCATCTTTCAGCTCTTTTCTGACTCTCTAAACATGAAAAGATTGCCGAGGCCCTTGTCGTTTCGATCTCGTTAAAATGGATACGAATCGACATTCACCCAGTATACGTTTAACCCTTTTTCGGGCTGGGATGGATTGATTACGAAAAAGGAATACCCTAGCCTATCGCGACTAGGAGGTTTTCCCGGATATTGTTTTCTACCTTTTCGGATCTGGGAAACTATTTACGAAAAGGGACATGTGGAGTTTTCTTTTCCGCTGTCTTTTCAAACTCTC
This sequence comes from Pinus albicaulis, assembly GCA_034641835.2. Taxonomy (NCBI): domain Eukaryota; kingdom Viridiplantae; phylum Streptophyta; class Pinopsida; order Pinales; family Pinaceae; genus Pinus; species Pinus albicaulis. The sequence continues at coordinate 13,901 of JAXQQM020063513.1, forward strand.
TAAACATGAAAAGACGCCGAGTTCTTCCTTTGTCAGAGTCGTTAAACCCTGATGACATTGGATTTCGTCGAAATGACGTTCTCCGAGTTTCTCCTTCCTAGGACTCGTTAAATGCACTAGGATGGATTCGCCCGAAGGGCGGACTTATATCACAAGCATATGCTATCCTCTTCAAGCTTGTTATCAAAAATAATTGGGGTACTCGCCAGAAATGGTGGGGGAAAAATGGAACCATCGTCGTTGTCGTCGGCAGTATGTCGCTCTTGAACATGGCACTTGTCTGCATTCGTGTCGGGTTGGGGACATCTCATCTCGCTGCTTCACTTGGCTTCCATGGGTTTGGGTAATCTCTTTTGACCTCTCATCTGTTCACTGCCTCGTCGCCATGACCTTTGATCCGTTGATGTCAAATACTGCCAAGTCCATTGTCGTGCCGTTCATATGTTCAAGAGAAGTTGGCCTCTGCGAATATCAACCTTCCTCTGTTTCTCATATGATCCTAATTCACAACAAAACATTATGTTCCTCTGTCTCGTGTCGATGATGTGGGAATCATTATGGCCCACCTTCGATCAAGATCACTTCCTGTCGACTTCAACTCATTATCCAGGAGTTGGTCTAGAGACTCCTGATGGTACCTTGGGGCCTGCATGCCTTAATGGCAGGTTCGTCGCATTCGACGAGAGGTTTTCATTATTGACCTCCGATCGGATGATTCTGCGGGTGTTCGAAGTCAGCTCATTTATTCACACGCCGTGGATTGTACCTGTAGTACCTTGAGGACCATTGTCATTATTGGTGGTTCCTCTCGCGTCTGTTAACGGCTTTCACCATTGGCTGGTAATCAGGCGATGTTCTTGCATGTTCGACATCAGCTCACATATTCGCGTGCTAGAACTTGTACTTATTTGGGTCGAGATGGAGCGCAAGACCCTGGATTGTGTCTGTTGTAATCCAGGCTGCGATTGTGGATTATTGTCATTATGTACATGACCCAATGATTGGATGGCTGCGACCATACCTGAGTCTATTTGTTTGATCTTAGTTGGATGGCTGCGCCCATACCCTGGATCCGGATTATAGCATACTCTGTTTCGGATGGCTGCGTCCATACCATATATACATCATGTACTTGAGATATCAGTTGTATCTTTCTATGCAGGTTTTCCGACGGCGGGCCTTCAGTTGGACATGTTCTCGTAAAGCATTTCACCCCTCTCTCTCTCGGGCCTCATGCTTTAGGGGGCATCTGTTACACGGTAATTTGTCACCGTCCCTACCATTCCCCGTCCCGCACAATGGAGGACCCATAATGTGACCTGTGAACACTGTCATGCACTGAAAACATCATCATTGCATCCCTCTGAGTATGAGCTTCATTTCCCCTTGAGACATCTCCTTGAAAAATCCATGAAAAACAGCTCTTTTTGCATTGGCGCGGGTAGACAGTTCAGTACTCGCGCCACTCAGGGAAATCCTGTAAAGAGGTCGCGCCACTTGGCGCTCTGTCATAGAGCAGCAATCGCGCCACCCATTTTAGGGACTGTTTTTATATATGGATGGCGGAAGTTGAGTTCAAACAAACTCACAACCACTGCCTATCTTGAGTTGGGAGGTTTGGCTACGGGAGTTCTATGGAAGGGAAGTAGTTTTGCCACCTTCTATGGAACCTTCCTTGTTGATAAGGCCCATCCCATAATAATAGGGATCCCAACTCCCTCCTTCCCCATCTATAAAAGCTTGCTCAGATCCATGGCAAGCTAGTCTTGAAGTGCTGAAGCTTTGCATCTCCTATTCGAAGTGCCTTTGTCTTGAAAAGAATCCTTCCTTTCCCTTAAGGCCCATTCGACGAGGAGACCATTGTTACGAGAGACTGGAGAGGTTCCCGCCACGGCCCGAGCACCACGGCAGACCGGCCGAGAACCCGCGCGAAGGAGAGTGCAGCGTCGAGGAACTTGGTTGTAACCCATTCGTTTACCACTTTTTCTAGGTAGTGACTATGATTATGGTTCCACTCCCTTTTCCATTATGTTAATGCGAGTAATGTCTTTTCTGACCGATGTTTAGTTACGTATGCTGGTTCCTATGCTTGTATCTGTTTGTTCTTTCTGTGTGCAGGTGTTCATCCACGGAGATCGTGGAAGGATTGTGATCTGCCAGGACTGAAGGACGGGGACATCTCTTTTTCGGATCGAGCGCTGGAATCCAGGTAGGTTCTTATCCCAAATCTTTCATTCGTAACTAGGAGCCTGCGTCATAGCATTGTTTGTTTGTTGCTAGACCCCTGCTGGGCTAGTAGGGATCGCCTCTGTCCGCAGAGGGGATTTACCTTCTCAACAAGAGTTGAAGATTTTAGAAAGATGCAGAATGAAAAGAGCAGAAGATTATAAGACAGAACATCACGAGGTTAGAAAAGAAGCATAAGGTGAGAGAGTGTAAGAAGAAGAAGGAGCAGAGAGAGGATTTGTGAAGATCCAAAGATGATATAAAGCAAATTTGAAGGCTAGAAGGACAGTATTAAAGAAGGAGAAAAACAGAGCTGATATCCAGGTAAATCAGCATATGATTTTATTGTACAGTGAGGGAGTTGGAGCTTCCTTGCAAGTTGTAGCTTGCAGAAATGAGGTAGGAGCCTCTTGTAGGTTGTAGCCTGCAGAAAATAGATGGGAGTTGGAGCTTCCTTGCAAGTTGTAGCTTGCGAAATTGAGGTAGTAGCCTCCTGTAGGTTGGAGCCTACAAAAAATCAGTGGTGAGAGGGAGTTGGAGCTTCCTTGCAAGTTGTAGCTTGCAAAATTGAGGTAGTAGCCTCTTGTAGGTTGGAACCTATAGAAAATCAGTGGTAAGAGGGAGTTGGAGCTTGCCTTTGCATCACAACAATAATAAGATGTGGTTTTCTCCCTTATGGGTTTCCACTTATATATGTTGTCTACGTGCACGATGTTTATGTGTTGATATGGTGTATTTAATCTGCTTAATACTTGCTGCTCACATATTAAGATTGTTGTTACATTATGTAATAAGTAGATCATGAAATGAAGGTGTAAATAAGTTTAAAGGAAAGTTTTAAAAGTCCATGAATGTGTTAAACTGATTAACCCCCCGCCCCCCCCCTCTCAGTTTAACTAAGGGTTCAACAAGCAGGGCCACCTAAAATTTCTTGCTTGTACTGACTCACTTCATTGAGTTTTGATCACCTCAGCCTTGCATGACACATAGAGCACTCCTAGCTAGCAACAAAAACCTCTTCCACCATCTTGTAGGGGAAAACTATGCAATGCAAAGGCCCTCCTATCTTCACAATGTAGTGAAAACCCTCCTAGGCAAAGTAACCTTATTTTAATGGATTCCCTCAGTGAAAAATGTATTCTAGATGAATAAGCAGCCATTGCTGGGTCAAAATACACCAACATAAGAGGAAAAGTGCATTATGCATTAACAATGACCCATTTTTGAGAAAAATTATGCTTTCCATAAGACTTCATCTTCCTCTTCCTATCCATAGTGCAATCTCGAGGCTCAAGCCTTCACCCTTGTTCCTTGTCCTTCCCCATTATGCTGAAAACTTTTTTAAGCCCCCCTTTCTCATAACATGGCATAGTAAAAGGCTAGTGGAAGCCTCCTATCATCCCTTGACCAGTCAAACTGCACTGGCACAGTCTTTCTCTCTTTCCTTCCTGGCGCATGGCTCAGTCTTAAGCAACAAGTTATCCCTACCTTTTTCCTTGAGCTTCCCAACTACATTGGACCAAGAAGAGCCCCTCTTTACCATACATGGCATAGTAACATTGAAAAATGATTCCTTCCTAGGAAATTGTTGAGCTCAACTACGCTTTCCTTATCAAGCCTCCTCCTTTCAACCCTTCCATAGGCCTATCATAAGTAGCCTCTTCCATGAGCTAGGTAGGGATATAATAGTTGATTTTAAGATCGAATTTTCCTTGTCATGAATGATCTTCATTGGAAGGGATACCTTCTTAGCATGATAGATGTTCAAAAAATATAACAAGACGAAACACCAATAAGCACTTGCATAGAAGAATCACAAAAGTGAACTATCATGAAGACATGGAGCAGATCCTAAACTATGATAGAAAGAAGACATTGTTGAAAATTCAACAAGAAATGTGTGTCTAATTTAATTTTCCCTTAATAAAATTGGACAATAAATTGTAATCTTATCTCATAATCTCTTGTAATAGTTAACTGAGTGTGATAAACTCAGTTAGATCATGAATTTCGAGTTGAGGGTGGTTGGTGAGGCATGCAGAGCGATTCTATTAGTTTTTGAGTCCAAGTTGCAGTTAGTGCATTAGTTTAATGCATGCGAAATCAGTTAACTCAATTAATTGAGTTAAAATCAATTTAACTAGTTGTAATTGTTTGTTGCACTAGTGAGAGGTCAAGTGAATTAAATCATATTTAATTCACATGCAGTGATATGTCAAGTAACTGATGATTTACCATTAATAGTTGCATGCATGTTAGTTCTGATGAAGACCCAGTTGAGACAGAGGTTAAAGGGATTTTAACTATCAGTTGTATTATTAGCACACTGCCCGCATGCAGTAATACAGTACCCATAGGATTTCCCATGAGAATTGTGTAGTTTTGGAAGGCTGAAATTCCTAACGAATAGGAATTGCATTCCACATGAATTGCACAAGCAAGGCAGGCTGAGCAAAGGCTGAAAATTGGCTAAGTGTTGGTCGATTTTGTCCAGATCAGTGTGAGACAATTGTGAGAGTGCAACAGACTCTTGTGAGAAGAGTGCATTGTAATTGTTTCATGATTCCTTGGTGAATACACAATAGAAGATAAAGGGGTTTTGAGTAGCAAGATTTCCTCGAAAAAATGTATGTGTTGTGGTTTGATTTGCTTCTTTCTTTACTTGTTGTGATTGTTGATCATGTTTATTTTCCGCAATTAATTTCTAGAAGGATTCAATATCTTGCTTTAGCATATCACATGATCAGATTGAATCCATTGGTATACATATTGTTTGAATAATTTCTACATGGTATCAGAGATCAGGAAATCGCTATAGTGGAGAAGAAATTGAGTTTGTGCTGAATAGCATTCGAATTTGCAAAAATATTCTTTGGTGCGACAGGCGGATCAAGATGGCTTTCAATGGCTTGAGATTGGAATATGTGCTCAAGGGCAGTTCTAATTATATTGCATGGAAGAATAGGATGGAAGCAATTCTGGAGGACAATGGGTTGAAATAATTAATTGATAATGACATTCCCAAGCCCGCAGCAGCAGACGTTGCTCTTCTTGATGCTTGGAAAAAGAAGGTTGCAAAGGCGAGGAGGATTTTATTAGAGGGATTTTGAGACCACATTGTCTCGAGTCCATATGCAATGTGGAAGGCTTTGACAGATTTGTTTCTTAGTAGCAGTGACCATAGAAAATTGGCACTAAAGGACAAGCTTAGGAAAATTAAAATGGAGAAAGGCGACACTATTCTAAAATATTTAACCAAGTTCGTCCAATGTCGAGATAAGCTTGGGAGTGTCGGAATTACTGTAGCAAATGATGACTTGGTGAGCCTAGCTCTTCTAGGCCTTCCCAAGAGTTGGTATAGTTATCAAGACTCTGTCAATGGGAGGGAGAAGCTACGAGATTGGGAGCGACTTTGGTCGGATTTGGTGCAAGAAGAATTCAAGCGGAATACTAGGGATGGATCCTCATCTAAGGCGGATGATGAGGAAAATTGCACCTTGGCTGGTAAGGAAAAGAAGAGGAAGGGAAAGAAATCCTATTCTAAATATGAGACTGACAAAGAAGGAAAGAAGTGTGACATGTCTAGAGTGAAATGTTTTCACTATCACGAGCATGTACATTATGCCAATAATTGTCCACAGAATAATAAGAACAACAAGAAGGCTCCAGGATCTGCAGCGGGTGAGGCTTTGGCCTCACAATTTGAGTTTGACTTCTCGCTCATCGCATGCATGGTTTCTAGTGCGATGGGATCAGTGTGGTACTTGTATAGTGGTGCATCTTTCCACATGACAGGAGACAAATAAATTTTTAGTAGCTTGGAGGAGAAATATCTCCATATGCATATCGAAATGGGTGATGACAGGAGGTATAGTGCTACCGGGATTGGTACAGTTACTTTCTAGAGATATTCAGGTAAACCCTTCTTATTAAAATATGTCATGCATGTACCGAGCTTGAAAAATAATTTATTTTCAGTTACTATGTTGAAGGATAGAGGATATGATGTGGTTTTCAGTGAAGGGAAAGCATTCCTTCGTCACAAAGCCATAGGGAAAGCTAAGAAGATTGGGGTTCATGTGAAGAACCTCTATAAGCTTGATGTAGATGGATGCACAACATTCATGGGTAAAGCAGACAAAGTAGTGAACCGGGATGAGGGTGAGTTATGGCACAGGAGATTGGGCCATCTACACCACGGTGCTTTGAAGGTCATGCAACAGATTACTATGGGGCTTCCAAAGGGTACACTTGCGCAGATAAACACATGCAAGGGATGTACCATGGGGAAGTATGCAAAACCACTTTTCATGAGAAGGAGAACCGAGTAGCGGAAATCCTTGACAGAGTTCACTCAGACCTACATGGACCATTCTCTACAGCTTCGACAGAAAAGCACAGGTATTATGTAATTTTTGTTGATGATTTTTCTAAAAAGTGTTGGATCTACTTCATGCAGAATAAAGATCAGACGTTCTTAAAATTTTGTGAGTTCAAAGCACTGGTAGAGAAAGATGCAGGGAAGCATGTGAAGGCTCTGAGGAGAAACAATGGTGGTGAGTACATATCCAATTAATTCAAGAACTTCTGTAGCAAAGAATGAATTTAGAGAGAGTTAATTGTGCCTCACAACCCACAACAGAATGAGGTCATAGAAAGAAAGAACAAAACAATTATGGGTGTGGCACGAGCGATGTTGCATGATCAAGGCCTATCGTTGCATCTGTGGGCAGAGGCATGCAACACAACGGTATTTGTGTAGAACCGTAGTCCTCATCGGATACTTGGCATGAGTACACCAGAGGAGGATTTTTCTGGTAAGAAACCTAATGTTTCATATTTTAAAATTTTTGGCTCATCTGTTTATTGCCATGTGATCATAGATTCCAGAAAGAAGCTAGAACCAACAGTTGAGATTAGGATTTTTGTGCGGTACACTGATACTCCCCACAAATCCGGTGTATTTGCCAAACAACAGGATGATTGTTGTAACACGGGATATAAAATTTGATGAGGAGAAAGCCATGCAATTTTCTCTTGAAAGGGAGTTTGATTTGCATGCAGATGAGGAACTCTTAGTTATGAAGGATGAACCTCAAGATGTGGAGTAGCCACATGCGAAGGATGATGGAGTTGCAGAAAAAGCTCATTCAGAGCCATCCACCAGACATGGTAAAAGGCGCACCACATAAGCTGGTAGATTGGGACTTGATGCGACAGAACATGCAGGAGCACCTACATCACTACGCAGACAAAGACAGTCTCCAGACAGGTTTACTAGATACATGGCTCTTATGAGAAATTTTATTGTGACAGAACCATCCTCTTTTGAGGAAGCAGTGCAACAACCAATTTGGGTTGATGCCATGGTTAAGGAGTATGACTCCATCTTTAGGAACAGTGCATGGGAAGTTGTCCCAAGACCAGTTAGAAAATTAGTGGTTAGATCTAGATGGATCTATAAGGTCAAGAAAGTAGCAAATGGGAGTGTGGAGAATTATAAGGCTAGATTTGTAGCTCAGGGATTCTCACAAGTTGAGGGGATTGACTATGAGGAGATTTTTGCACCGGTTGCGAGGTACTCATCGATTAGATCTATCCTTGCACTCTCAGCGCAAATGGGGTGGCAGATACATCAGATGGATGTGAAGATTGTGTTTGTCAATGTAGTTATTAAGGAAGAAGTGTACATAGAGCAGCCATAAGGTTTTGAGACCTTTGACAGTGGGTCGCATGTGTGCAGTGTTGAAGTTCAACAATAAATTTCAGCACCTACACTAGTGTGGGACCAGAAGGTCCAAGTAGCACCTACACTAGTGTGGGACCATAGGTCTTAGCAGCACCTATACTGGTGTGGGCTAAATTTGGTGCATGTCTATTTTAGTTATCCCTTAATTATGATGGACAATAAAATGCAATCTAATCTCAAAATAACTTGTAATAGTTAATTGAGTGTGATAAACTCAGTTAACTTGTGAATTTCGAGTTGAGGGTAGTTGTTGAGGCATGCAGAGTAATTCTAGTTGTAACAAAGTTCGAAGTGCAGTGGTTCATTAGTTAATGCAGGTTGTAATCAGTTTAACTCAGTTAAGTGAGTTAAACTCAGTTGTGCTAGTTGTAACTGTTAGATACACTATTGAGAGATCAAGTGAATTAAATATTATTTAATTCACAATAAGTGATCTCACATGCAACTGAGGATTTACTATTATTAGTTGCATGCATATCAGTTCCAGTGGAGACCCAGTTGAGATCTAGGTGAAAGGGAAGTTGACTATCAGTTGTAGGATTATTGGGTTGCACCCATGCAACCAAATACCCATTGGATTGCACATGATCCTTGCGCAGTCAAGAAAGGCCAAAATTCCTATGGAATATGGATTGCATTCCACATGAATTGTGCAAGCAAGGCAGGTTGTCAGGAGGCAGAAAATTGGTTAAGTATTGGTCAGTTTTTCTAGGACAGTGTGAGATAGTTAGTTTAGTACAAGAGGGCTCTTGTGAGAATAGTTGTATGTAATTGTTTCATGTATCCATGCTAAAGATAAAATAGAAGATAGTGGGGTTTTGATCAGCAAGCTTTCCCCGGGAAATTATTTGTGTTGTGGTTTGATTGATTCTTCTTTGCTTCATGTGAATTTCGATTGTGCTTTTAATTCCGCAGCTGATTTGTAGAAGTGATTCAGTATCTAACTTTAGCACATTGTTAGATCGAATTGAATCCATGATATACATGCTTGCTGTATAATTTCTACATGGTATCAGAGCACAAGAAATCACAATAGTGGAGGAGGAGCTGAGTTTGTAACTGAATATAATTCGAATTTGCAGAAGACTTTCTTGGTGCTACAGCTGATTTAGGATCAAAATGGATTTCAATGGCTTGATATTGGAGTATGCACTCGAGGGTAGCTCTAAATATATTGCTTGGAAGGATAGGATGGAGGCAGTACTCGAAGATAATGGCTTCAAGGAATTCATTGACAATGATGTTCCTAAACTCACTATGAAAGATGATGCAAATCTTGATGCATGAAAAGAAAGTGGCGAAGGCGAGGAGGATCTTACTGGATGGAGTATGAGACCACATTGTCTCAAGTCTCCATGGGAAAGACACACCATATGAAATGTGGAAGGCTTTGACAAATCTATTTCAGAGCTGCAGTGACCATAAGAAATTGGCACTGAAAGATAAACTCAGAAACATCAAGATGGAGAAAGGCGACTCCATGCCAAAATATTAAACAAAGTTTTCCAATGTCGGGATGAGCTGGGAAGCGTTGGCATTACTGTCACTGATGATGATTTGGAAAGTCTAGATCTCCTAGGACTTCCCAGGAGTTTGCATAGTTATCAAGACTCTGTCAATGGAAGGGAAAAGCTTCCAGATTGGGAACGACTTTGGTCGGATTTGGTGCAGGAGGAGTTCAGACGGAATATCAAAGATGGATCTTCATCTAAGAATGAATATGAAAAAAATTGTGCTTTAGCTGCCAAGGCGAAGAAAGGGAAAGGAAAGAAGTTCCATTCTAAATCTGAGTCCAAAGATGGCAAGAAGTGAGACATGTCCAAAGTGAAATGTTTTCAGTATCACGAGCATGGGAATTATGCTACTAACTTTCCACAAAAGAAGAAGAACAAGAAGGCTTCAGGATCTACAATTGGTGAGGCTTTGGCCTCGTGATCAGGTGATCATGTCCTAATTGGAGAAAATGCTCAAAATTTTATTTTCTCAGAATTGGTTGAAACCAGAACGACAGGAAAGGCCTCGTCAAAACGTTCCTGTAGCCATGAACGACACTCAAAACTGATACTGTATGTGAAAGATATTCAAGTTTGAAATTTCACAATTTTATGGAAAAGTCCAGTTTGACCATATTTGACTTTGAATAAAAAAAATATTAAAAAAAGAATATTCCACAAAATATTCCACAGAATATTTCATGGAATATTCTCTGTGGACCAATCAAAGTCTGACAAGTTTCACAGTTGTATTGCACAGTGGATTGACCGCATATACAAGTGGACCAATTTATGGGCACCACGTGGCCTGTCCGGAGGCCGCCACGTGGCCCCAAGACTGCAGAAATTTTGTTTGTGTAAAATTTTGGCACTTAATGGGAATCAACCTCGGGTCTCGGCGTTTCCAGTTGGGCGGCCCGACTGGGCGAGCTACGTGGTGGATCTTAACTTTTAAGGGGCAAAACTTATGTTTGAAGTTTAAATACTTTTCAGTTGGGGTCGAAAGGGGGCCAGCCCCCTTTACAAAGGACTAGGGCTTGTAACCTTGGCTTAACTCCGGCGGTTAGCAGTTATATATGAGGTTCAACAGATAAGTCACATGAACTCCTGCGAGGGTTACGAATAAGTTAAATGCTATGGTTATATAACCGTTGGTTCAACGGTTAACAAGTCGACGGGTGCGGTAACATGTGACCGCAATAATATAACACTTATCATAACCCCTAACGGTCCTGAAAAAACTAGCGGAGCACGCCATTTTGGGCGGAGATGCCATAGTTAGCGGGGCTAACTACAGTTATCCCAATTTTGGCGGAGTTTCCTTAGGCCAACTTGGACAAAACTTCAGTGGGACATAACTTTCTCTAGGAAAAACCTTTTGGAGCGATTTTTTTTATTTTTTTATTTAAAGTATTTTGAGCATTCCAGAGCCAATGGTGTAGGTTGTAGAGGCAACAGAGCTCATATTTAGATACCTTTTCAGCAGAGAATATTGAAGAGCCATAAGGGCTTAGGGAGTGTTGGAGTTGTATTGGGCTATGTTTAACCATTGGAGGTGAAACAAAAGCCTATATTTACTGTTCTCTGTGTTTTGAACTCATTTCCACAGCTTATTTTTCCTGTTTAGGCTTTCTTATCACTGTATAACCAATTTGAGCATCTAATAGAGCAAGGACATGCCCATTTGGGGGCCTTGGACCCGATAGATGTAGCCCAGGAGGGGTGAACTGCCTCATCAACTGCTGTGTTATATTATGTGATTTTATCTTGCTATGTTTTTTCAAATTTGATATGTTAAACAGTAAAAATAAATAACACTCCTTCACAATAAGACTCAGAAAATTACCAAAAACACTTTGTTTCACTTGCAAGACTATCTAAACACTTTGCACATATAATTTTATGGAAAATGAATACCTTGAACAACAAACAAGTAGTTTCATTTTCAGATCATTAGTGTTTACTTCTATTATTTCTATAGACAGAGTCTGTAAAGGGCCAAGTAGCCTTTGGATCTCATCCTTTCTTTAAAGGTGACATATCCAGTAAATGCCCATACAGTCAATCTCTGTAATAGATCTATGAAGTTCTCGCATTTCAGATCAAGTTGGTATCAGAGCTTATGGTTTTGAGCTAGAGTTTTTACTCAACATTTGTTTTGTGCAAAGATTAAGTCATTTGTTTGCAAGTTTTGATGTTGACTAGGTTAAAACTCAAGAGAGGTGAAGGAAAATTGGATAGTGCACAAACTAATCCACAACCAAGAAGGGTCATAGAACCACCTCCAAGAGCCCTAGAAGTAGCTACAAGCATGTCTTCAAGAGAAGCTCATGAAGAAATGGATCCCAAGGAAGAAGAAAGAGTATTTCGGAAAGCTTTCTTGGATATGACTGAAATGGTAAGGATCCTATATCAAGAAAGAAATGATAGGATTGCTGGAGAAGGGTCTAAAAACCAAAAAGAAGGAGAGGATTCCTCAGGAGGAAAGAAGGGTAATGATCAGTCAAAGAAAGGGAATGGAGGAAATGGTGATCCACCATCTCCATCGTCATCATCTTCTTCGACTTCGGTAAATTAGTCACATAAGTAAAAAACCACTAGTAAAAATCTTTTTTTAAAGCTTGATGTCAAATTTGAATTGCCAATGTTTAATGTTGAAGTGAATTTAGAGAAATTAGATAATTGGATCAGACAACTGGAAGTCTATTTAAGGATTCAAAATTTGCATGATGACGACACTAAAATACAACTAGCCTTGCTAAGGATGGATGGATCAGCTTTGGTATGGTGGGAAGCCAAGACCAAGGAGGAAATCAAGAAACATGGTAAGATTATTCTAACATGGAATGATTTTATTATTTCCATCAAGAAGCAATTTTGTCCTCTTGCTCATCTTCAAAAGGCTATAATGAACTGGCAAAACTTTAGACAGCTTAAGGAACAGAGTGTGCAAGACTATACCCAGGAATTTAGGAGAAGAGCACTCTTATTAGGGGTAGACTTACGAAGTCAAGATAATTTACTGAAGTATATAGGTGGTTTTCACAGTTACCTTAAACACACTATCCTTATGTTTAATCCTACTAGTCTAGATGAAGTTTGTGTACAAGCTATGCATTTAGAGGCTAGAGGGAAAAACACTTTTGATGAGGGTAGAAACATCCCTTTCAAAGGGAAGAAAAAAGATAAAACCTTTAAGGGAAAAGGTAAAAAGAATGCATCTATCAAACAAGAGGGTGAAAATTTCATTTGTAAACATTTTTAAAGAGAGGGCCATGAAGAGAAAAACTATTGGAAATTACATCCTGAAAAAAGAAACCAGTTTCACAAAAACAAGGGTAAGAATAAAACTACAGCTACTACAACTACAACTAAAGATTTAGGTGATGATTCAGGGGATGAAACCAAAATTGCAGCCATGGGTTTGAAAAGTATGAAGGGAAAGGAAACATAAACTAAAGCAAGCACTAGTACTTAAAACTGTCATGTACAAGCTCCTAGTGAGGAAGAAAGAATTGAATTGTTTCATGTGAGGGCAGTCTCAAAACATACTAAAATTGACACACTGTTTGACAGTGGGTCACAAGAAAATCTTATATCAGAAGACTTGGTCAAACAACTAAAACTTGATACCATTCCACATCCAAAGCATTATCCACTTAGGTGGATATGCAAGGATGCAAACTTACAAGTCTCAAGAAAGTGCATATTGCGCTTTGCAATAACTGCACACTTTATTGACACAGTTGAACTTGATGTGGTGCCGCTTGATATATCAGGAATTTTTTTGGGAAGTCCTTACTTATTTGACAGGAAAGCGATCTTCCATCGCCATGAAAACAAATATCATCTTTTTAAAGATGGAAAGGAGTTAATTTTCAGAGCACATCGCAAGAAGACAAATATAGCGATGGTAAATGCGGGACAGGTAAAAAGGCTAGTAAATTCTAGCAAGAGTTTTGTACTTCTTATGATCAAGCCAAAGGTTGATATGAATCGGAAAATTATGATTCCAAGCTTAATTCAGATTTATATGATGTAGTTGATGCACGACATGAGATGTTTCAGGAACCGACAGGTTTACCTCTTAAAAGGGAGATTTAGCATGAAATCCATTTACATCAAGATTGTCCTCTTCCTAACATCGGCATGTATCACTTGTCTATCATGGAGAATTCTGAAATAAAGAGGAAAATTAATGAATTGTTGGACAAAGGATTCATAAGACCAAGCACTTCACCATGTGGGTCACCGATAGTGTTGATTCCAAAGAAAGATAGAACTTGGCGCATGTGTGTGGACTTCAGGGCATTGAACAAAATAACGGTAAAGAATCGTTACCCACTTCCAAGGATAGATGATTTGTTGGATCAGCTGAAAGATGCTAAATTTTTCACTAAGTTAGACTTACGTAGTGGTTATCATCGAGTTAGAATTGCAGAAAGTGACAGTTGGAAGACAACATTTAAAACCAAACAGGGACTCTTTGAGTGGCTTGTTATGCCATTTGGTTTATGCAATGCACCTGCAACTTTCATGTGGGTAATTGATGATGTATTACGTCCCTTTCTTGATGATTTCATTATTGTCTACTTAGATGACATCTTAATTTTCAGCAAGACTAGAGAAGAGCATGTAATGCACGTTAAGAAAGTACTTGATGTTTTGAAGAAAAATTAGTTATTTCTTAAAATGTCAAAGTGTGAATTTGAAAAGACTTCTTTGGTTTATTTGGGAAAAATAGTAGGAGGAGGCACTTTGAGAATTGATCCTTCCAAAGTAGAAGCCATTGTGAATTGGCATACTCCCAAATCCATTACAGAGGTAAGAAGTTTTTTGGGTGCAGCTCAGTATTGGAGGAAGGTTATTTCTAACTTCTCTACCATAGCAGCTCCTATGCATGCAGTGACAAGTGTGAAGCGTGCTTTCCAATGGGGAGGCAAGCAACAAAAAGCTTTTGAATCTTTGAAAGAGAAGATAATTTCAGCTCCAGTTCTTGCATTACCGGACTTGAGACAACCATTCGAGATTCAGAGAGATGCAAGCGATTACGCCAAGGGTGCAGTTCTCTTACAGCATGGTAAGCCTGTTGCTTTTCATTCTGAGACATTTAATGGTGTTTTTGTGAATTATGCTACATATGATAATGAGTTGTATGCGTTGGTACAAAGTGTCAAAAAATGGAAACACTATTTGATGGGCAAAGAAACAATTGTTCATACCGACCATCAAACAATGCTTGCAATTGCAAAGTAAATTGCAGCAGTCACGACATTTTAGATGGATGGGCTTCCTACAAAAATTTCACTTGGTTATAAGGTACAAGAAAGGTATTTACAACAAGGTTGCTGATATGCTTTCAAGGCCTATTATTATTGCTAGTACTTTGCTTAAGAATGATTCTATTGTGCATGAGAGCTACATAGAACAGTATGCATCAGATGTTGATTTTAAGGATGTGTATGCTAACTTGAGTGAAGGGAATCATGTTGAGGAGAATGATTATCATTTGGATAATAATTTTCTGTTTCATATCGGCAAGTTATGTATACCACAGGGGGAGAGACTAAGTATGATGAGAGAGGCTCATTCTTCTCTCATAGCTGGACATTTCGGGGTAAGAAAAACAATGGCACATTTACAAAGGTATCGTTATTGGCCTCACATGGTAGATAGTGTTTCACGTTTCATTAAAGTTTGTTCATTATATGCTACAAGCAAGCCTAGCAATAGGAAGCTTGGTTTATATACGCCATTGACGGTACCTTCTAGACCATGGGAAAGTGTTTCTATGGATTTTGTTGGAGGGCTACCATTATCTAGAAAGCAGCATTATTATCTTTATGTAGTAGTCGATCGTTTCAGAAAGATGTGTATTCTTATGCCTTGTAAGAAATCTATAACTGCTGAACAAACTGCTGATTTATATTTTCAACATGTATGGGTTCATTATGGCTTTCCTACTTCTATCGTTAGTGACAGGGATTCCAGATTTGTGGGGAATTTTTGGTCCAATCTATGGAAGATGATGGACACGTTGAAGAAGAGTACTGCTTTCCATCTGAAAACCGATGGCCAAACAAAGGTAGTGAACAAAACCATTGTACATATTTTGAGAGGTTATTGCAGCAAGCATCCCAAGCTTTGGGATGAACATTTGCATTACATTCAGCTTGCTTACAACTGGGCCAAGCACTCTTCTACAAATACTTCACCTTTTGAAGCTTGTTTTGGGTATTTGCCTAAGTCACCTTTAGATTTTATTCTTGAGAAGGATGTGGCCATTGATGGTCATCGTGACATTAACAAAGCTCGCATGTTCATTGAAAGAATTCAACTCATACATCAGCAAGTTCAAGAAGAACTTGAAAAAAGTCAAGGCAAGTACAAGGAGAGACATGATAAACATAGAGTTGATCATAAGTTTCAAGAAGGAGATGAAGTATGGTTTCATATTAGTAAGGAAAGAATGCAAGGAGAAGGTAAAAAGCTAAAGCCTATTCATTATGGTCCATTCAAGATCCTTAAGAAAGTTGGAAATAATGCTTTTCAATTAGATTTGTCTTCATACATGCAAATGTATTCCGTTGTGAATGTGGAAAATTTACGTTTGTATGAACCTCCTTTAATTTTTGATATTGAAAGTGACATTCAGCTACCATCCATATAGGATTTCTCACCAGAATTTTTGGATGAATTGAAAGAGGATGCTATCCTTGATAGAAGGACACACACTTCAAGGAGGGGAACTGTTGATTATGTTCGGGTTGGTCTTAAAGGCAGCAAAATGAGTAAGGAAAAGTGGATTGAGGTGGAAAAGGTGAGGGACCTGTACCCTCATCTTCTTAACATGTAATTGAAGGATTTTGGGGTCCAAAAGCTTCTCATTTTGGAGGTGTGATCAGGTGATCATGTCCTAATTGGAGAAAATGCTCAAAATTTTATTTGTTCATAATTGATTGAAACTAGAACGACAGGAAAGGCCTCGTCAAAATGATCCTATCACCATGAACGACACTAAAAAATGATACTATATGTGAAAGATATTCAAGTTTGAAATTTCACAATTTTATGGAAAAGTCCAGTTTGACCATGTTTGACTTTGAATTAAAAAAATATTAAAAAAGGAATATTCCACAGAATATTCCATGGAATAATCTCTGTGGACCAATCAAAGTTTGACAAGTGTCGTAGTTGTATTGCACAGTGGTTTGACTGTATATAAAGTGGACAAATCTATGGGCGCCACGTGGCCCCAAGACTACAGAAATTTCGTTTGTGTAAAATTTTGGCACTTAACGGGAATCGACGTCTCGGCACTGCTAGCCGGGCGGCCCGATTGGGCGAGCTACGCGGTGGATCTAAACTTGTAAGGGGCAAAACTTATATTTGAAGTTTAAAGACTTTTCAGTTGGGGCAGAAAGGGGGCCAGCCCCCTCTACAAAGGACCAGGGCTTGGAACCTTGGCTTAACTCCGACGGTTAGCAGTTATATATGCGGTTCAACGGATAAGTCACATGAACTCCGGCGGGGGTTACGAATAAGTTAAATGCTATGGTTATATAACTGTTGGTTCAATGGTTAACAAGCCGACGGGTACGGTAACATGTGACCGCAATAATATAACACTTATCATCACCCCTAACGATCCCGACAAAACTGGCGGAGCGCGCCATTCTAGGCAGAGATGCCATAGTTAGTGGGGCTAACTACAGTTATCCCAATTTTGGTAGAGTTTCCTTAGGCCAACTTGGACAAAACTTCAGTGGGACATAACTTTCTCTAGGAAAAACCTTTTGGAGTGATTTTTTTTTTTTTGATTTCAAGTATTTTGAGCATTCCAAAGCCAATGGTGCAGGTTGCAGAGGCAACAGAGCTCATCTTCAGGTAATTTTTCAGCACAGAAGTTTGAAGAGCCATTAGGGCCTAGGGAGTGTTGGAGCTGTATTGGGCTATGTTTAACCATTGGAGGTGAAACAAAAGTCTATATTTACTGTTATCTATTTTCTGAACTCATTTCCACAGCTTATTTTTCCTGTTTAGGCTTTCTTATCACTGTATAACCAATTTGAGCATCTAATAGAGAAAGGACATGCCCATTTGGGGGCCTTGGACCCGACAGGTAGCCCAGGAGGGGTGAACTGCCTCATCAGCTGCTGTGTTATATTATGTGATTTTATCTTGCTGTGTTTTTTCAAATTTGATATGTTAAACAATAAAAATAAATAACACTCCTTCACACATAAGACTCATAAAATTACCAAAAACACTTTGTTTCACTTGCAAGACTATTGAAACACTTTGCACATATAATTTTATGGAAAATGAATACCTTGAACAACAAACAAGTAGTTTCATTTTCAGATCATTAGTGTTTACTTCTATTATTTCTATAGACAGAGTCTGTAAAGGGCCAGGTATTCTCTGGATCTCATCCTTTCTTTAAAGGTGACATATCTAGTAAATGCCCCTACAGTCAATCTCTGTAATAGATCTATGAAGTTCTCACATTTCAGATCACCTCGCAAGTTGAGCTTGACTTCTCATTAATCGCATGCACGGTGTCAAGTGCACTGGGATCTATGTGGTATTTGGATAGTGGCGCATCCTTTCACATGACTGGAGACAAGGAACTTTTCAGTAGCTTGGAGGAGAAGGATCTCGAGATGCATATCAAAATGGGTGATGACGGGAGGTACAATGCTACCGATATTGGTACCATTACCTTTCAGAGACAATTAGGTAAACCCTTTCAATTAAAATATGTAATGCATGTACCAGGTTTGAAGAAAAAATTAGTTTCAATTGCAATGTTGGAGGATAAAGGCTATGATGTTGTTTTCAGTGAAGGAAAAGCTTTCTTGTGACACAAAACAATAGGACAAGCCAAGAAGATTGGGATTCGAGTTAAGAATCTCTACAAGCTGGATGTAAATGGCTACACATCATTGATGGGCAAGGCGGACAAAATGGTGAGCCGAGATGAGGGCAAGTTATAGCACAAGAGATTGGGCCATCTTCACCACGGAGCCTTGAAAGTCATGCAGCAGATTTCTATGGGTCTTCCCAAGGGTACACTTGCATATTCAGACACATGCAAGGGATGTACTATGGGAAAATATGTAAAGGCCACATTTCATGAGAAGGAGAACCGAGTCTCGGGTACCCTTGAGATAGTTCACATAAACGTGTGTGGACCATTCTCTGTTTCCTTGACAACAAAGCATAAGTACTATGTGATGTTTTTTGATTACTTTTCTCGTAAGTGTTGGATCTACTTCATTCAGAAGAAAGGTTAGACATTCTCAAATTTGGTTGAGTTTAAAGCACTGGCGGAGAAAGGCACGGGGAAGCAAGTGAAGGCTCTTAGGAGTGATAATGGTGGTGAGTACATCTCTAACGAATTCAAGAAATTCTGCAGCAAAGAAGGAATTCAGAGAGAACTGATAGCACCTCATAAACCATAATAGAATGGGGTCGCTGAAAGAAAGAACATAACGATTATGGGTGCAGCAAGAGCGATGTTGCATGATTAAGGCCTACCGATGCATTTGTGGATGGAAGCATGCAACACAACGATATTTGTGCAGAACTGTTGTCCTCATATGATGCTTGGCATGAGTACACCAGAAAAGTCTTTCACTAGTAAGAAACTTGATGTTTCACATTTTAAGATTTTTGGCTCATCTGTTTATGTGCATGTGTCCAAAGACGCCAAGAAGAAGCTGGAACCAACAACTGAGATTGGGATTTTTGTGGGGTAAATTGAAAATCCCCACAACTATCAGATGTATTTTCCAAACAACAAAATGATTGTTGTGTGAGAGGATATCAAATTTGATGAGGAGAAATCCATGTGATTGTCCCTTGAGACAGAGCTAGATTTGCATGCAGAGGAGGAACTCTTGGTTCCTAAGGATGAGCCTTAATATGTGGAGCAGCCACATACGGAAGATCATGGAGTGGCATGAAACACTCATGCAAAGCCATCCATCAGAAATGGTAGAAGGAACACCATGAAAGCTGATAGATTGAGACTTGATACTGCAGAGAATGTAGGAGCCCCTACTTCACAGTGCAAAAAGTGACAGTCTCTAGATAGGTTTACTAGATACATGGCTGTTATGAGAAAATGTATTGTGACTGAACCATCTTCCTTTCAGGAGGCAGTGCAGCAACCAATTTGGGTTGATGCAATGGTGGAGGAGTATGAATCCATTGTTAAGAATAGTGCTTGGGAGATTGTCCCAAGACTGGTTGACAAATAAATGGTTGGATCTAGATGGATCTACAAGGTAAATAAAGATGATGATGGGAGTGTGGAGAAGTACAAGGCCAGATTTGTGGCCCGGGGATTCTCACATATTGAGGGGATCGATTATGATGAGACTTTTGCACCAGTTTCAAGGTACTCTTCCATTAGATCCATCCTTGCACTCTGAGCGCAGATGGGATGGCACATTCATCAAATGGATGTGAAAACTATGTTTCTCAAAAGAATCTTGAGGAAGAAGTGTACATAGACCAGCCAGAAGGTTTCGAGATATTTTATAGTGAGTCGCATGCGTGTCGACTCAAGAGAGAATTGTATGGGCTGAAGCAAGCACCTTGTGCTTGGTACACTCAGATAGACAACTATTTCACCAGACTCGACTTCACCAAAAGTGAAGCTGATGCAAACCTGTACCAGAATGTGGTTGAGGGTAAGATATTGATTATTGTACTTTATGTTGATGTCTAATTTTGACTGGTGATGAGAAATTGATACACTCATGCAAGGAGGATCTTGCAAGGGAGTTCGAAATGAAGGACATGGGACTCCTTCATTATTTCCTTGGTTTGGAAATATGGCAACGGGATGGTGAAATTTTTGTTTCTCAATGAAAGTACGCCAAAGAGATACTGGGTAAGTTTCACATGGAGATATGCAAACCCATGGACACTCCTCTTCCATGAAATTGGAGGAAAGATGATGCTACTTCAAGAGAGGTAGTGGATGCTATTTTCTACAGGCAGTTAGTTGGTTCACTAATGTACTTAGTGAACACCAGACCATACATTTGCTACACAGTTAACCAACTGAGTCAAGCTATGGTTAAGCCTACCAAGCTCTTTTGGAAGGCAGGGAAGCATGCCTTGAGATACCGGAGGGGCACATAAAAGTATGGATTATGGTATAGACAGGCAAAGGGAGTGAAGCTTCAAGGCTTCGTGGATGTAGATTGGGCAGGCAGTCCATCAGACAAAAAGAGCACATCAAGAGTGATCTTCAGCATAGGATCAACAATCGTTTCTTGGTACAGCAGGAAGCAACGATCTGTGGCACTCAATTCAGTGGAAGCAGAGTACATGACAACAAATCAAGCTACATGTGAGGTTATTTGGATGTGAAAGATCTTGGTTGGTTTGTTTGGTTCTCAGATGGATTTGACAGTGATACATTGTGATAATCAGAGTTGCATTAAAATATCGATTAATCTTGTGTTTCATGATAAGTCCAAGCACATAGATATCCGGTACCACCATCTCAGAGATTGTGTGCAGAGGTGAATAATGTTACTTTAGTACATTCCCACAGAAGATCAAGATGCAGATATTCTGACGAAGGCGCTCCCTAGGAGAAAATTTGAGTACCATAGAGGTAGGATCAGGGTGAAGGATAATCCCTTTCTTGTTGAGAGGGAGTGTTGAAGTTCAACATGAAATTTCAACACCTACACTAGTGTGGGACCAGGAGGTCCAAGCAACACCTACACTAGTGTGGGACCACATGTCTTAGCAACACCTACACTGGTGTGGACTAAATTTGGTGCATGTCTATTTTAGTTATCTCTTAATTAAGATGGACAATAACATGTAATATAATCTCAAAATAAATTGTAATAGTTAACTGAGTGTGATAAACTCAGTTAACTTGTGAATTTCAAGTTGAGGGTAGTTGGTGAGGTAAGCAGAGTAATTCTAGTTGTAACAGAGTTCGAAGTGCAGTGGTGCATTAGTTAACGTAGGTTGTAATCAGTTTAACTCAGTTAAGTGAGTTAAAATCATTTGTGATATTTGTAACTGTTATATACACTAGTGATAGATCAAGTGAATTAAATATTATTTAATTCACAATAAATGATCTCACATGCAACTGAGAATTTACTATTATGAGCTGCATGCATGTCAGTTCCAGTGGAGACCCAGTTGAGATCTAGGTGAAAGGGAAGTTGACTATCAGTTGTAGGATTATTGGATTGCACCCATGCAACCAAACATCCATTGGATTTCCCATGATCCTTGCACAATCAAGAAAGGCCAAAATTCCTATGGAATAGGGATTGCATTCCACATGAATTGCACAAGGAAGGCAGGCTGTGAGGAGGCAGAAAATTGGCTAAGTATTGGTTGGTTTTTCCAGGACAATGTGAGACAGTTAACTGAGTACAGGATGGCTCTTGTGAGAAGGGTTGTATGTAATTGTTTCATGTATCCATGCTGAATATACAATATAAGATAGTGGTGTTTTGAGCAGCAAGCTATCCCCCAGAAATTATTTGTGTTGTGTTTTAATTGATTCTTCTTTGCTTCATGTGATTGGCGATTGTGTTTTTAATTCCACAATTGATTTGTAGTAGTGATTTAGTATCTAGCTTTAGCACATTGTTAGATTGTACTGAATCCATGATATACATGCTTGTTGTATAATTTCTACATGCAGACTCAAGAGAGCACTGTATGGGCTTAAGCAAGCACCTCGTGCTTGGTACACCAGGATTGATAGCTATTTCACCGTGTTGGGTTTCACGAAGAGTGAAGCGGATGTGAACCTATACCAGATTGTGGTTGATGGTAAGCTTTTGATTATTTTACTTTATGTTGATGATCTTATTTTGACAGGTGACGAGCAACTCATAACTTCTTGCAAAGAGGATCTTGCAAGAGAGTTTGAGATTAAGGACATGGGACTCCTTCACTTTTTCCTTGGTTTGGAAATATGGCAGCATGATGGGGAGCTATTTGTTTCTCAAGGAAAGTATGTCAAATAGATTCTGAGGAAGTTCCACATGGAGTGCTGTAAACCCATGGATACTCCTCTTGCAGGAAACTAAAGGAAGGAGGATGTTACTTCAGGTGAGGTAGTGGACGATAATGTTTACAGGCAGCTTGTGGGTTTACTCATGTACTTGGTGAACACACGACCATACATTTGCTACACAGTTAACCGGCTTAGTCAAGCTATGGTTAAGTCGACCAAGCTCTTTTGGAAGGCGGGGAAGCATGTCTTGAGATATCTTAGGGGCACTACAGAGTATGGATTATGGTACAGACGAAAAAAGGGAGTGAAGCTTCAAGGCTTCACCAATGCATATTGGGCAGGTAGTCCATCAGATAGAAAGAGCACATCAGGATGGATCTTCAGCATAGGATCGAAAACAGTTTCTTAGTACAGTAGGAAGCAGAGATCAATTGCACTCAGTTCAGCCGAGGCAGAGTACATGGCAGCCAGGCAGGCTGCATGTGAGGCCATCTGGATGAAAAATATTCTTGTTAGTATGTTTGGTCATCAGATGGATCCGATGGTGATACATTGTGATAACCATAGTTGCATAAAACTCTTGGTTAATATGGTATTCCATGACAGTTCCAAGCATATAGACATCCGGTACCACCATCTCAGAGATTGTGTTCAGAGACGCATTATGTTACTTCAGTACATTCCCACAGAGGATCAGGATGCAAATATTCTGATGACGGTGCTCACCAAGAGCAAATTCGAATACCATAGAGGCAAGATCGGGGTAGCTGATAATCCCTTTCTGGTTGAGAGGGAGTGTTGAAAATTCAACAAGAAATGTGTGTCTAATTTATTTTTCCCTTTAGTAAATTGGACAATAAATTGTAATCTTATCTCGCAATCAGTTGTAATAGTTAACTGAGTGTGATAAACTCAGTTAGCTCATGAATTTCGAGTTAAGGATGGTTGGTGAGGCATGCAGAGTGATTCTATTATTTTTTGAGTCCAAGTTGCAGTTAGTGCATTAGTTTAATGCATGAGAAATCAGTTAACTCAATTAATTGAGTTAAAATAATTTTAACTAGTTGTAACTGTTTGTTGCACTAGTGAGAGGTCAAGTGAATTAAATCATATTTAATTCACACGTAGTGATCTGTCAAGTAACTGATGATTTACTATTAATAGTTGCATGCATGTCAGTTCTGATGAAGACCCAGTTAAGACAGAGGTTAAAGGGATGTTAACTATCAGTAGTATTATTAGTACACTGCCTGCATGCGGTAATACACCCATAGGATTGCCCATTAGCATTGTGCAGTTTTGGAAGGATGAAATTCCTAAAGAATAGGGATTGCATTCCACATGAATTGCGCAAGGCAGGCAGGCTAAGAAGAGGTTGAAAATTGGCTAAGTGTTGGTCTATTTTGTGTGTATCAGTGTGAGACAGTTGTGAGAGTGCACCAGACTCTTGTGAGAAGAGTGCATTGTAATTGTTTCATGATTCCTTGGTGAATATACAATAGAATATAGAGGGGTTTTGAGTGGAAAGATTTCCCCAAGAAAATATCTGTGTTATGGTTTGATTTGATTATTTCTTTAGGCGATCATGTTTATTTTCCACAATTAATTTGTAGAAGGATTCAATATCTTGCTTTAGCATATCGCATGATCAAATTGAATCCATTGGTATACATATTGTTTGTATAATTTCTACAGACATTTCATGATGACTCTGAAGATTCCAATACTAATCCAAGACATGTTGGAGGGTGAATATAAGCAATAAAGTGGGTCTTTCATGAAGATTAATTATTGAATAGACCTTTCATAAATATTGAAGACAAAATAGAAAATAGATCAGCCTGGAATTTCACGTCATCATTGTCAAGTTGTAACTTGTACAAGTGTCATATTTATGCCAAATGTATCCATGTGTCAAGACACATCATCATCCATAATGTAAGGATGTATTCTAAAGCAAAAGGAAAAATTATAATGTGTGGAATTCCAAGAGTCATATGTGGAATATGAAAATTCACATAATATATATGGATAAAAGAGTCTTTAGGAGAAGCTCAAGGGTCACTTAGAGAAGTCCAAAGGACATATTAGAAGTCCAAGGGTCATGAGGGTAATTCAAGAGTCAAGGGGAGATGAAAAGTCATTCCTCTTATTATAAAGACAACCCCATAACTCAAGTAAGGGGCTTTTGGAGGCTTAATCTTTGGAGAGCTAGTCTTGGGTTCTATAACTTGGAAAAGGATAGAAAATTGTTCTTTGGAGAAGTTAGAAGTGACTTAATGTCCCACTATTGGAACTAGTTCCTCACCATTGTAATAGTGTACTTGGAAATTTCACCTGATATTGAAGCTCATTAAGCCAACATAATTTCATGCATGTGTCGCAGATGTTTTGAGACTATTTTTTGGATCTTTGTGATATATGTTATATTCATATTTACTAAGGAAATTGAACTAATTCATTGGCTTTGGTACTTATCTTGTTGAATGTATGTTGTATTTGATTTCATGGGTTGTCGTTATCTTGTGGAATAATTTTCAGGTTAATCATAAAATTTTGTTGAGATTCAACAAGATGATGAGCTTAGTGAAAAGTAAGTACCTTCACTAAGTGGGGCCTGCAGGCTATTTTTAGGTGTATGTCTATTTTTAGACAAGGTGAGCATATTCTATAAATCGCGGGATGCTATTTGTAGATATTTGGTCAAATGTGAAAAATAGATGAAATTCTATTTTTAGAATATTGGGTGAAGTCTATTTATAGATCGTCGATCTAAAAATAGATGCATGTCGATTATTATTAGCTCTTAATAATAATCCGACAATAAACACCAACTTATTCTCTTGGAGCACTTGATTTCAGTGAACAAATTTGGAAAATCAGTGGGATGAAGGAATTACGCAATTCCTAGGGTTTATTGGTGGCTCGTGCATGAAGGAATCATTTAGAACTGAAGTGGCAAAGTTATGACAGAGTTGGAAGAGTAGTTTATGGAGTTGTTATTTAGTTTGACTCAGTTAAGTGAGTTAAACTCAGTTGATCTAGTTGTATCTAGTCTAACTGAAAGATACATTAGTGAGAGTTAAGTGAATTAATTAGTTAATTAATTCACAACTAATGACTCACTAGCAAATGAACAGAAACATCAGTTAACTACTTGCATGTCAGTTCTAGTGGAGACCCAGTGGAGAGATAGGTGAAAGGGTGAGATGGACTATTCGTTGTGACTATAGTGATGCATTCAATGCATCTGACACACATTGGAGTTGCCAATTAGGATTGCGTATTCAAGGCAAGGCCAATTCGAATTCATTCAGGGGTCTTCTTCGGCAGGGATTGTGCAGTGGAGGCGGGCTGTCAGGAGGCAAGAAATTGGTGCATGGAGATGCAAATTTCTGCATGACAGTGTGTAATGAATCTACATTGTACTGAGCTTGATTTACTAAGCTTTGTATGAGATTATTACATGATTCCATTGATATGCATAATATATGATAGTTGGGGTTTTTAGCTTGAAGCTTTCCTATTAAAAAAATGTGTTATGTGCGATTGAATTTATTCACATGTGTTTGCAATTGAGTTTTTAATTTTCCACAAGTTTAACAGTGGAAGGATTATGTATTTTGCAAGAAGATAAATATTGTGAGATCAGGAGGATCCAGTAATACATCAATATTAATAAATTTCTACAAATTTTTCCTTGCTCTTATGTGCCTCTCTTAGGATAGTACTATTACTTTCCTTCTAGAGACTCACTCTTCTCTCCTCCTCATGAAGGTCTCCTTTTACACATTGCAATTGGTCTTCCATAATGTTCGCTTAATTTATTGTTTAAAGGTTATTTGAGTAATCCCTTATGTTATTCATTGAAACCAAGAAAATCCTTACAATTATGGTGGCTGATTCGATACTTTGAATGGGGCTCCTACTCCAAACGATGTGAGATCTAATTGGGACTTCACATCGGGGAGACCCCCTGTATGTTGGCGGTATCTTGCACCGTCAAAATTCTGGCATTAGAAGGAGGGCCAGATGAAAAGTTGTGCCCATTAAGTCTATTTTGAATCTCTCATACTAAATGGATTTTTCCCAAATCATAATCTTGGGATGTTTTTCAAAGATTTTGATCTTACCATACATGAAAAATTATTCATAACTTGTCTCAATTTAAGTTTGATGGCTAGGTCGAACTAATTGTCCTTGGAAAATTCTTTCAATTTATTCATTTTTGTCTCTCTAATAGAATTCATTGTAAACATGTTCAAATCAGGTTTCTCACCCTCACATTTGAAGGTAAAGTTAATAAATGGTGTCATACATTACCAATTTCTTCCATCCATTCACTCGAGAAACTTTTTGAGGAGCTTCGTGAAGGCTTTGACAGGCATGATTATCAAGATGTATGTGATATAATTTATTTTATTAAAATGGAACCTAGTGAGTATGAATAGGAATTTCATAATCGGTTTCTTCACCTTTGCTATGAATTTCTTGAAGGAGTGGTTGAATTAGATTTCATCATGGAAAAATTTCAGAGTTTGATTCTAGTCACCTTGAGATCTTTTGAATCCAAACCCCTGAATGATTCTCCCTTCCTAACTTTTGCAAACCATAAGACACCTCAATCATCCAAGGAGGAACCTATTATTTCATTTGTCCCTTGTCCTCCTCCTTTTCCAGTACCAATCGAGATGCCTGTACACATTAATGATAAAGTTGGGAAATTTGAAAATAAAATTGTTGATTTGTCTATTCAACCTCCATCCACTTCTCATGATCCACATCTTATCGAGTAAAAATTGGAATGGTTCAGTAATTGCATGGAGCCTAAAGTTAAAGTTGATCCCTCGGGGTTTCAAGACCATATTAATATTCATAAGTCCAATATTGGTGGCTCTAAGGATTCCTTGTTTCATCATCCACATGTTTCACTTACTTCAATTGTTAACGATGTTCAACATGTTGTTCCAAGTGGTAATCAAGAACAAGGTAGTTTTACTTTAGATGCAGAGGAGCAAAGTGTTGGATATGTGTTCCATTTTCTTCCCTCTTTTACAATGTTGATACCATACTCTCAACTAAACATGGATCCAACAATCTTGATAACCTGTCAAAAGACTCTGAAACCTCCATTCAAGTGGAGACTTTGGATAACCATCATCATGACATATTTGTTTCCATTAACACATATGGTGGTGAATATCCAAGTATATTGGATGATATATTGTCTTCTTTTGAATGCTTGGATTTGCAAGGTATTGAGTCAGAATCCGTTTCTCACATTTTACAATCTCCATTTGTGAATTGGGATGATCTTTCAATTTAGAATGATCTTGAATCTCCTCTAATTCATACATCTTTAGATGCCAAATATGAAAGGTTAAGTTGTCAGGTTTTTGAATCTTTGGTAAAGCTAGTGTAATATGAAGATCATAATGATATGCCTTTATTTGGTTATTATGTTGATGAATATTATGAGGATCCAGTTAGTCTTTAACTAGATTCAGTTACAACTAGACCCTCTTCTCCTCAGTCTTTTCATCTTTCCTCATCTTCGACACACTATTCATTGTACCCAAATATGTTCGATAAGTTTGTCACATCGACAACCCCTTTTGATTATTTAGATCTTTATTAGGTTGATCATGGTTGCAATCTAGTACAGGATGGTGTGATACTACAAAAAAAGGATGAAGATCTTGATCCCATTATTCATGATTTATTCTACTGTAAATATTTTATAAGTCAAGAAGAATCTGTTCCAACTCTATCTAATCGAGGTAATTCTTTTATCAATGCATTTAAATGCTCTATCCATCAAGAGTCTAATATGACTTATCTTAAAGTTGATCAAACCAGTGGCACCAACAATGTTTTCATTGATACATCTGATGATAGTGGTGCATGACTACTTATTGATTTTTCCAAACCACCCATGTTTGATGATCCACCATTAGAAAGTTCAGAGACCTGTTAGGAAGTTGAGGCACTTCAACCCATGCTGATGGTTATGTCAGGTTCTTGTAATCCTGCTGAGATCTTTGAAATAAGTTGGATCTGAATTTTCACGCATAGATATTTCTTTAATATTCATGGTTATGAGTTCATCCTTATAATACTTTGTGTGTTTTCAAGTCAATCTTCTTGATCCTCGAGACAAAATTTTTGATCAGATAAAGGATTCTTGTTTGGTTAGTCCATTTTCATGTGAATCCTTTGCATTATACCAAGGATTGGTGAGCATATTTTTCACTGATCATTATAAATCTTGTCAAGATAAAAAGTTATTCTGGTTTGTAAGGTTTCTCTGTATTTAACTCTTCCAATATCAACTACCTTCTAGACTCTCTGGTGTATGCCATGAAGCTAATCACCTTCCTGTTACATTTCCTCTTATGGAGTGTTTGCAAATTATTTAATCATTCGGTGGACCAAAACTCTTTTGTTGGTACAAATACTAGGTTTGATTTGACACATGTTTCTAATCTTTTGTCAAATCAATATCCTAATTGGTTTCCCATACTCACAATCTCAACAATTGTTTCAATTTCACTAATCCTTCATATATTTGATTTTGAATTTAATTGTATACAAATGGAACTGATGGAGAATCGAGAATCTCATGTGTTAACCAACCAATCTGATCATACAACTAATTCTAACAACTATCACCGAGTTAATTATTTTCTTATCAATGTATCTAATGATAGTTGTTTTACAACAATTGGTTATATTAAATATATCGATTTCTATGATTCATCACTTCATTGTTCAGATGTTTATCCAATATTTGAGACACTTCAGCATGAGTTGATGGTTAGGACAAATCCTCGCCATCTTGACAAGATTTCTGAACAAGATCGGGTTGAATTCCCCTCATAAGATTCTCTTTGTGATTCGAATGCTTCGATTGAAAAAAAATTGCCTACGAGTTTCGGGTGTTCAATTTAGTTGTTTTGAATATCGAGATCCAATCGTCTAATGGTTAGAGAAATCTTACCTAGAAAGCTCCGTTGCAAATAATAAGTTTCGATCTTTCTTAATGTTTGCAAAAAATGACAGATGAATGTGTATTTGCCAGCATCCCTCAAGGTTTGTATGATCGACATATAAATCAACAAGGTAAAGCTAAAAAATGGTTAAAACTAGTCGGTATGGCACATCGTGTTGTTGATAATCAAGACCTTCAGTTCATCCCCCAAGTTTCTGAAGTTGTTATATTTTATTTTTCACAATGTTTTTAATTGCTGGTATATTTGGGTTTGCAGGTGGGGAACTATGGTAATTACATTGGAAATATAATTATACTTATCCCTGACCTTCTAACTATTTAGGTTAGGAGTAGGTCTAGTTTCATCCTAGTTTCCTTTTCTACCCATCTTGCACTTGCTCTCCATTTAGTATCCACATTGGTTTGTTTTCTTATTTTATGTTTTGCATGTTGCTTTTAGTTTATTTTTATTTTTTTAATTTTGTTTCATTGTTTTTGTTTGTTTTAATAAGACTTCGCATGAAAGATGTTTCTCTTGGCTCAAAAGACAATGTGGCAAAACTTGGAAAGCGAAATTATGATGGCGAAAAATGGTTGGCTATTCTATCGCCTCTTCTCTATTTGAGTTTATATTTTAAAGTCAATGATGTCTAAATGAAAAATACGATCCATTTGTAAAGAAAGCTTTTAGTAGAACCATGAAACCAGTACCTATTTTACCATCCTCATTCCTCAACTTGGTATTGTAATTAAAGGGTGTTCTTCTTTTCGATCCAACTGAGTAGTGAAGGGAAAGGGGAAAATCAATAGTGAGAAAACTAATATCAAAGGTTTATATACGTGTCTATGAAGAAACAACCTCTTATGTTCTCAATAATTCAGGATCCCTCTTCTGCACCTATGAAATAAATAACTACCTAAGAACAATTATATAAATAAAATAAATAAAGGGTGAAATAAGAGAAAGGCTTCCTACGGAGAGAGGTGAAGCAAGTAAGTTCGTCAGGGTATTGACTAGGCTTTCTGGCAATGAAGAAATGCTTGTGTTCCTGCAGTGACTTTTTTGGGGTATATCTAGGCCTGCCGGCAGTGGAGCAACATCAGAGATGAAATCTCATACTTGATTATCTTTAACTCTCCATTTTATATTACCATCTCCTTGATAGGAAAAATTGTAATTTACCGAGCTTTGTAAATATGTTTCAACCCGAAAAAAAAGAATAGAAAAGGCTATATCTATAACTGGGTCAAATGGGGAAGCCAAGGTAATCCATATAATGAATCAATACTTCCTGAAAGTTTTAGACATTTCTCTTAAGGATGGAACCCGAACATAGAAGTTGGAGTTCTACTAGTGTGTCGCCAAGTTTTGATGCTGCGATCAACACCCTCCAAAATTTTTCTCACACCTAAATTTCAGAGCCTACTGAGGGTCTTACGATTTGTCGTTCTATGGTCATTTCATGGTCAATTAATGTTTCACTAAATATTCAAGTATTCATCTTGGATTCCAAGTGTCAAGTCACTTGCTCACACATGCCCAGTTTTTGGTGAATTTGTAAGCGTACTTCCTTCATGCAAGCCTGAATAGGCATGAAAAAATCCATCAAGACAATGAGTGTGTAGTGTTAAATCCATGTTGATATTCAGTGTGAATTTTCCATTTACAATCTTCCTCACTTTTATTTCAATTGTACTTCTATTTCAGTGAGTTTTCTCAACTGTCACTTTTGGTGCATCTTCGCTTTCACAATTGTCGCTTTCATGTTCACAATTGTCACTTTCTTGTTCGCAAATGTCCCTTTTTCTTGATTTCACTTTAACAAGTGTCGTTTTCTTGTTATCTTTGCTCTTTCATGTGAAGCTCTTAATGTCGTTCGCATTTGCAAGTGTCATTTTCATGTATTCTTCCTGTCGCAGGTGTCGCTTTTGTTGTTTTCACTCATGTATGAGTCGCACCTTCGCACATCACTAGAGTTAGTTCGAGAACACCTATTTGCATTACATGATCCAACATATCATTAGAATACATGCTAGACACATTCCTACAACTTACACACTTTTGGGTCATAGTCGACACATTTGTCTCAAATTGTGTTCTAAGTGTCGTTTCAACTGTCGCACTTAGAAATAAGTGTCACTTTGTTGTCGGTTCAAGGTTTGACTTATGTTCATGAGTCTTGTATATCTTCTTGGATTGTATTGATATCGTTTATGTGTGTGATCCATGTTTGAGTCGTGTTTGGATGAAATTCCATCTCTTTCTCTACTGGTCCCAAACTTAGCCATTTTGTAGCTCTTCTTAGTCCTCCTTCTCAATGCAAGTTGTGAAGATATTAGCCCCCTTACCAGGTGATGAGCATATCCCATTCATAAGCCTGCAATATTCAACCTTTCTCGCCAATAATTTTGCATTAATTCCCTCTCAAGGCCGTATCCAATACTTGCATATTAAGAGGCATTCCAAGCAAGGTCACTTAAACCTTCTTGCTTGCACTAACTCACTGCATTGAGTTTTGATCACCTTGACCCTACATGACACATAAAGCTCTCATAGATAGCAGTAATAACCTCTTCCACCATCTTGTAAAGGAAAAATATGTAATGCAAAGGTTCCCTTGTCTTCACAATGCGGCGAAAACCCTCCTAGGAAAAGTGACCTACTTTCTATGGCTTCCCTCAGTGAAAAAAGAATTATATATGAACAAGCATCCATTTTTGGGTAAAATTGAACTATAATAAGAGGAAAATAACATTATAGATTAACAATGAACCCTTGTTTATTAAAATTGTGCTTTCCATAAGGCTTCCTCTTCCTTCTAGCGCATAACACAGTCTTGAGCCTCAAGCCTTCACCCTTGTTCCTTGCCCTTCCCCACTGCATTTAATACTTGTCAATCACCCATATCTTAGTGCATGGTGTAATAAAAAGGCTTAAGGAGGCCTCCTCTTATCCCTTGAAAATTCAAAATGTGCTAGCATAGTATTCCTCTCTTCCCTTCCTAGCACATGGTACAATATCAAGCAACAAGCTCCCCACCTTGTTCCTTGAGCTTCCCCCCTACGCTGGACCAAGGAGAGACCCTCTTTACAGTGTATGGTGCGATAACAGTGAACAATGATGCCTTCCTAGGCCACTTTTGAGTTCAATGACTCTTTTCTTATCAAGTTTTCTCCTTTCAACCCTTCTATAGGCCTATCATAAGCAACCTCTTCTATGAGCTAGGAAGGGATAAAATAACTGATTCTAAGATTTATTTTACCTTGAATGAATGATATTCATTGGCAGGAGTACCTTCTTAGCATGATAAGGTGATACTCAAATAATATATCAAGAAGAAACACAAAGAAGCACTTGCATAGATGAAGCAAAAAAGTGAACTATCATTAAGACATGGAGTAAATCTTGAACTATGAGAGAAAGAAGACATTGCGCGATGACTCAAAAGATTCCAATACTGATCCAAGACCCTTCGGAGGGTGAAAATAAGCAAAAAAGTGGATCTTCCATGAAGATGAACTACTGGACACACCATTGATAAATACTTAATACAAAGCAACAAAGAGAGCAGCTTGGCATTTCAAGTCATCATTGTCAAGTTGTAACTTGTACAAGTGTCATCTCTATAGAAAATGTGTCCATATGTCATGCCACATCATCATGTGGAATGTAATGACATAGTCTAAAGAAAAGGGACAAAATGTAATGTGTAGAAGTCCAAGATTCATATGTGGAATATCAAAAGTCACATAGTCATATATGGACAAAAGATTCTTTAGGAGAAGTTCAAGAGTCACTTAGAGAAGTCCAAAGGACATATTATAAGTCCAAGAGTCGTGAGGGTAATTAAATAGTCAAAGGGATATGAAAATTCATTCCTCTTACTATAAATACAACCTCATAGCTCAAGTAAGGGGCTTTTGGAGGCTTAAGCTTTAGAGAGTTAGTCTTGGCTTCGCTAACTTAGCATATGAGAGAAAAATATTATTTGGAGAAGCAAGAAGTGACTTAATGTCCCACTACTGGAACTAGTGCCTCACCATTGTAATCATGTATGTGGATATTTCACCTAATATTGAAGCTAATTGAGCTAACATACTTTCATGCATGTTTCACAGATGTTTTGAGACTATTCTTTGAATGTTTGCAGTATATGTTATATTCATATATACTAAGGAAATTGAACTACTTCATTGGCTTTGGTACTTATCTTGTTGAATGTATGTTGTATTTTCTTTCATGAGTCATTGTTATCTCGTGAACTAATTTTAAAATTAATCAATGAACCTTTCCTTTCTATCATGTGCCTCTCTTAGGATAGTACTATTTCTTTCCTTCTAAAGACTCACTCTTGTCTCATGCTCATGAAGGTCTCCTTTTACACATTGCAATTGGTGTTCCATAATGTCAAATTATTTGTTTGTTTTAAGGTTATATGTGTAATCTCTTATTTTATTCATTGAAACCAAGGAAAACCTTACAATTATGGTGGTCGGTCCATACTCTATATGGGGACCCTACTCCAAATGATGTGAGATCTAATTGGAAATTCACATCGGGGGAGACCCCTTGTATGCTGGTGGTATCCAACACTGTCAAAGTTATGGCGCTAGAAGGAGGGCCAGATGATGATTTCTTCCCATTGAGTATGTTTTGAATCTCTCATCCTCGATGGATTTTTCCCAAATCATAATTTTAATTGTTTTTCAAAAGATCTTGATCTTACCATCCCCATAGAAATTATTCATAACTTGTCTCAATTTAAGTTTGATGGCCAGAGTGAACTAACTGTCCTTGGAAAATTCTTTCAATTTATTCAATTTTGTCTCTCTAATGGAATTCATTATAAATATGTTCAAAGCAGGTTGTTCACCCTCACATTTGAAGATCCATTTAATAAATGGTTTCATACATTACCAATTGCTTCCATCCATTCACTCGAGAAACTTGTTAAGAAGCTTCATGAGGCCTTTTATAAGTATGATTATCAAGATGTATGTGATAGAATTGATTTGCTTAAAATGGAACCTGGTGAATCTGCAGAGAACTTTATTAATCAGTTTCTTCGCATTTGCTATTAATTTCCCGAAGGAGTGGTTAACTCAGATTTCATCATGGAAAAATTTCAGAGTTTGGTTCTACTTACCTTGAGATATTTTGAATCCAAACCCTTGGATGATTCTCCCTTACCAACTTTTTTAAACCATAAGACACCTCAACCTTCCGAGGAGGGACCTATTATTCCTTTTTTCCCTTCTCCTCCTCCTTTTCCAGTACCAATCGAGGTGTCTGTACATGTTAATGACCAAGTTGGGAAATCTGAAAATCAAATTATTGATATGTTCATTCAACCTCCATCCACTTCTCATGATCTACATCTTATCAAAGAAAATTTGGAATTGTTCAATAATTGCATGGAGCCTAAAGTGAAAGTTGATCCCTTAGGGTTTCAAGATCATATTAATGTACATAAGTCCAATCTTGAATCTAATCCAAATGTAAATTTGGTTGCCTCTGAGGATACTTTAAACCCTTTACCACTTCTCTCTCGTGAGTCCTTGTTTCAAGATCTGCTTGTTTCACTTACTTCAACTGTTAATGATGTTCAATCTATTGTTCCAAGAAGTAATCAAGAACAAGGTAGTTGTACTTTAGATTGTTAGACTCCTATATCAATAGGTGTCATTTTTCATGATTGTCTTGATTGAACTATGGAATATGTTCAAACCTTTTTCTTGAGCAAAGGTGTTCCATATTCTTGAAAAACCAAAAAATCAAAAAATTAAAAAAATGTAAAGAGGGTATACCCTAAAAGAAAAATCAAAGGGTGAAAAGAGAATAAAATATTTAAAAAAAGTAAAAGAAAGCTAAACTCTGCAAAGAAGGCCAAGAAGGTGTAAATCTAAATATACTACTTTTTTTGCTCTTTATAATAAGCAAAGTGTGTGAAACTTGTGTTCTTCACAATTGATGATAGTCCTGCAGTTTTAGCTTGGCTGATTCTTTTCAATTTAATGTTTTAGAGGTAGAGAATAAAATCTGACCAAACTCTTTAATCTTGGCAGATAAGTAGATAGGTAGAGTAAATAAAAGGAGCTCAACAGTTTAATCTGAGCCCTTGGATGTAATAAGGTTAGAATTAGATAGATTTCCATATGTAAAAGAAAAAGTTTGATAAGGGTTTGCCAGTTTAAGTGCACCCTAATAAAGAGGAAAAAATGGTAGGGTAAAGTAGGTAGGGTAGGTAGATGTTGTTGCAGAATTACATGTGATGAATGATGGCTTTAGATGTGTTAAATCTTTTACTTTCATCACAAGTACAAAGGAAGACAATATACTGGAAGAATTTCAAGTAAGGCAAAGTCAAATTATTAACTTCCCTTCTCATTTTTCCCTAAAAACTTCACTAATTTCCCCTAAGTACTAAGGTATTTGAAAATTAGAGGGGCTCAAGGCATTTCCTTGACTTTTGGAGGGACTGGACCCTCGGCCCAATAATTGGAAAAGCCTAAGCACTTAAAACCATTCATCATGACATTCACTCATTTATATAAAATCTTTTCCTAAGTAAAATCTCATTTTACTTAGGAAAATCATGCAATATTTCATAAAAACCCTATTTCATAAAAGCATAAGTTAAAGACATTAACCTAATGCTTTACACTTAGCGCTTCATTTCATTTTCCATATTAATTTCTAATTTATTATTTAAATCCTTATAAGAATGACCTTTTCCTATTATATATAACTCCTTTTTTATAAAATACCCAAAAACCCATTTATTATAATTTTAGTCAAAGTATTTAATCCCCACATGTTTGAATAAAACACCCTCATTATACTCCCTTTTGGCTAAAATATATCTTTATATTAATCCCGCTCCCTATGGTAATTAGAATACTTTGATTTAATTACCATATAATAGAAATACATTGAAGAAAAAACAGTTAAAACATGTTTTATTACGTGTTTTAAAATAACGAAGTTTTGTTCAAACCAAACTTCAAAGTAACCCTTCCATTGTGTATTTTTTTCTCGACTCCCTTTACCCAAGGTTAAAACTATAATCCTTTGTTAAAATTCCCGATACACATCCCTTAACTGTAAGTCTTAACCTTGGCTACATCCCAGTTTAAAACCTTTCCCAATCACTTTTCCACGTTTTATAAAAGGATTAATTAACCCTCCAGGTTAATTAATAACTTAATCTGCCAATCAAATTTCTCCCGATGCGATTAATTCATAATAAATCACATCGGGCCTACCCTATTAACTTCCTGTCAGCTCCCTTTCCCGACAACCGTCCGATCAATTAATCTGCGATCAACGATTATTATCCATATCGCTAGCCATCCACGTCCGAACGATAACGCACGATGGCCAAGAAGTTTTCTGGATCGTACAATGCCACGCGTCGTTCATAGTATGGAATCGCTGCCCATCCGCTCAAAACCGCCCTGTCCCAAAAGCG
The DNA here is from genome assembly GCA_034641835.2 of Pinus albicaulis. Classification (NCBI taxonomy): domain Eukaryota; kingdom Viridiplantae; phylum Streptophyta; class Pinopsida; order Pinales; family Pinaceae; genus Pinus; species Pinus albicaulis. The sequence goes on from JAXQQM020063513.1 coordinate 50,853, forward strand.
ATGCGATGGAAACTTCTTACCACCTCTTTCCCCTGACAAAGCCTCCGTACTTGATGACATCATCAATCAAAAACCCACCAACCTTTTGAATTTGTGAATAAAAAAAATGAACCTGTGTCATTTTCATTATCCTATGCAGTAACTAGTGTCCTGGGCAACGAATTTCGAATTTAACTGTCAAAGTTTGCCAACTGCTCCCGTGCTGAAGAAATTTGTATTCAAGCATCCATAATTCATCTGCCACAGCTAATACTTGTTCTAATTACTATTCATTCCCCAGGATAACAGGTATTTACCTCAATTCCCGTCAAACTCTGTATAAAAACCAGGTTTTTGTTTTGAATTTTATAAGAAAACTGAAACAGAGTTCAGAACAGTTCCCAAAACTGCATTTACCTATGATTGTACCCATTTTTCATAAAAAACCCCGAATTCATTTCTGAATCCACAAAAACAAGAAATGGAGGTTCCCGTGGCTTTGAATGTCACAACCTTGAATGCCCCCTCACAGAGACTTAGATTATTTTCCTTTAGTCGACAGAGACTTCCAAATTAAAGACCTGGTTCTCAGTGAAAATCCCCTTCGAATTTTTTTCTACTGCAGAGATAATTACTTGAAAGGTTATGATATTTTTGGATTATGGGAATCCAATCTTCCCATGTACCTTCTCCCCTCAGTCTAAATTTTCCCTGAGATAATCCATTACTGTCATGCAAACTATGATCCCAATCAAAGAGCAATTTTGTCCCCGAGTCAGACTGTCCTTTTTCCCATAACTGCTCAGTCTATCAACGAGATGTTGCAATTTCAACTTGGTCAAGCCCTCACCACCCTATCCATGGGAGAATTACTTGAGAAATCTACCAAATTATCCCATGAAGAGTTAAGTCATCTTTGCTAGACCTTCATGTTGCCAGAACATCAGCCCAAAGGCCCTCCCCCTTATGGTTATACTTTTTTCACTAATGAGGGCAAACTTATTCTGAATATGATTTCCTCTATAATGGGTTTCAATACTAGTGAGTATGTTGATCAAATAACCCTAGTATTGTTGTCTATTTTCACCCCTGGACAGCCCCCTGCTGTCAAGTATGATTTTTCTTCCTACATTGCAGACAAAATCCATGATTAGTTCATGAGATTAGAGAATGAAAGAGTGTTCAAGTATTCTTCTGTTATTTATCATATCATGTTTTATTACCAACCTGAAAGTTTCCCTTTCCATGTCAAAAGGCTTGATGCCAAAGGAAATCCTAGGTCTGTTATCTTTTGGTCTGCCATTACTCATAATTCCCCTGATTCCCCTTATTCCTACAATGAGTTTGTTGACCTATTCATACACCCTACAACCACTTTGTTGACAGGAGTTTCTCCTCCAAGAGTCAACAGTGAAATCAACAAAATTCTTCAACTTTCAAAGCAATATCGGATAGGTGACTGGTACCTATACCAAAATCACACAGAAATCAGAATCTATGGATGTGAATTATGCCCATTCAAGTTGCCAAAATATGTCCCAATGAGACTCTTTGCATTAGAGTATTTCAGGAAAATGATCAATTCAGATATAGTTCATTTTTGTAATGCAAAGAAAAAGGCTCAACTCAGGATTAAAAGTCAGCTAGGTCCCTTTGTCTGCAACTCTAGAGATGTTGGAAAGGAAGCTAAAAGAATATTAGAAGATTATCTTAAATTACAAAAAAGTTTCTACTGGGTACCTTATGACCCAAATAGCTTTATTTGTGATAGAAAAATGAAAAACAAACTATCACCATACATTCATCAAAGAATCCCAGAAATTGAACAGTATGCCAATAAGGATGAATGGATGGAAGGAACATTGATAGAACAGGATAGTGAGCAAGTCAATGTTGAAAATGTAATTAAAGACCTTGAAAAAATACTTGACCTAGATTCTTTTGGACAAATACATATACCAGGTATTGGTTCTTCTTCTATTGGGACTTCTCAACCAAATTTACAGGAAATCAGTGCATTGGCTACAGTAGCATCTAAAGGAAAGGAGAAAGAGGTTGATATTCAAATTACAAAAAAATTTACAATGACAGAACATCCTCAAACTTCTAAAGAACAAGGTCAAGTACAGATTCCTCCTACTCAGACCAATGTGGTAGAAGTGTCAATTTTACAAACTCCTCTTAATGTAGAAAAGGGAAAAAAGAGAGATGCTGAAGCAGCTACTCCTGTCAATGGATCTTCTGGAAAACCTAATGTCAAAAGAAAAAAATTGAATCCTCTTCCAGAAGTGGAATTTATTCATGAAATCCATGATAGTCAAACATAAGAAGAATTGGGTAGTCAGCAAACAGGTTCAATCAGTGGAACATCCACTACTTTACAGAGGAAATAACTACCAAGGAAACAAAGTGCAAAAGTGTCATCTTTCAAACCACCTGTGAAAGATGCTTGGGACATTAAAAGAACATTCATAAATATAAAGGCTAGAAATGATCCACTCATACTTCAAGTGTACAATCAATGTTTGAAATGGCTCCTAAGAATCAATAGAGATTGATGTCAGCCTATGACATTCAACAAGGTAAAATGATAATGAGTCACTTCAAACCCAAAGTGCAACAACCTCAAACAGCTGCAGACTATATCATGACTAATTTTGAAGTCTTAGCAAAGAATATTCATCATTTGGATCAAATTGAGCTGCATAAATAGACAGGTGAGATGATTTATTCTACTTTGACGGATAAATCAATGATGACCAAGAAATTGCAGGATTCTTTGGAGAATACTAATGCTCAGCTAAGTCTTGAAAAATCATCTTCTCAGGCTAAAGATAACAGGATAAAAAATTTGGAGGAAATCATTATTGGATTGGGTCATGATCCCAAGGATTTCAAAGGTATAGAAACTTTGATCAAGAAAAAAGATGATGACATTGCAGCTTTGAGAAAACAATTGAAGTTACTAGCATCAAGACATCCTCAGACTGCAGAAATTATAAAGCAAAATTCTGAAGAAGAATTAATGGACTTACTCTTAAAACTAAATGAGCAACTTAATGAAACAGAAAAAGAGCTTGAAAATCCATTGAAAGATAAGCAGTCAAATAATCCAGCCTCTACAACTGAAATGATTGCAGGTACTACAACAACAGGTTAGCCAACAGGTCAACCAACAGAATTGTCACAGGTAAATACTTCAAATTTGAGTACAGAAGAATTAATAAAGTCAATGGAGGAAATGAAACTCCAAGTGATAGATCTACAGAGGACAAAGGTGCAACTCACCAGTTTAGAACAGAAATATGATCTTTTGAAAATGAATGTTGCAGATAAAACAACAGAGGTCAACAAATTGGAAAAGTTGGTCAGCAAGTTGGAAAAGGATCTCACATTGGAGAAGCCTTTAAAGGAAATAAATGAAATTCTTTGGGACAACATCATCCAGTCAATAAGAGATTTCTGGCCCTCAATTCAAATAATGCATGAAGAGAGTGATTTAGTCAAATTGGCTTAGAAGAAGTCCTAAGAGCAAGAGAAGAATTAGGAAATAGGCCCGATGAAGCAAATGAACTCATCCATTTTCTAAATACTCATAACAAGAAGCAACTTGAAGAACTTGGCATTCAAGATAGGACAGGAACCATTTTGGAAATAAAAAGAGTTTTTACCAAAAGAACTCTGATGCAGAATTTGGAACGAAGATGTTCTTATATGCAAGAAGAAATTACTGCCTTCAGAAAAAGATTTGATATTTTGTTGAATAAAGGATTGCCAAGTCCTTTAGTTTCAGAAGATAAATTGATGGACCCGGAAAGTTATGTTGAAAAATTGGACAAGCATGCTGACAATCAGGCCAGTGCCTCAACTAGTTCATCAACAGCAGCATTGCCTACAGGAAAAAGTCTTCATGATAGATTGGAGAATCTGTTTTATCTTGAGCATGAAATAAAGCATTTATTCCCTGATCAACTTACTTTCTTTAGGTATACAAAGACTGATGAAACTCTCAGAAAGCTGCAAAGGACCAGGATACCAGAAGAAAAATGGTGGGAAGACCTACTAGAACTTTTGTAAAATCATCCTTACATTGATTTTTGATTATGTACTATAGTAAGTCATGGTAAGAAGGATAAAGGGATGAATAAAGGTCAAACTGTATTAGAGTAGTCAAAGAGTATCAATTAAACAGAGCAGCCAGCACAGAGTTACTGAAGATGACAGCAATGATCCAAAGCATAGGGCCTACCTCCAGCACATTCTAAAAAGAAGGAAAGAGCACAACATCAGTTATAATTTTTTCTTATCTACGAGACCATAAGTCTCTATTTTATTGTAATTTACTTATGAGTCATCCTAGATTATATCTCAAGTTGTTATGAGATATTTTTTGTAACTTTTTGTATAAATACTCCCTCAATCAGAGTATTCGGTGTGGATTTTTTAGACTTTGATGTAACATTAACTATTTGGAATAAAGTGCTATTGGAGAATTTTTTTGTGGCTAGCTGGATGAGGAATTGATGCAAAAGAATTTTTACAGGATTCATGTGTCAATCTACGGATCAATAAGTCATCTCTCTCTTGTGTTGAAGTATTTATATTTGTTTACTATATCATCTGTGTTTCATTTCTGAATGATTAATGAAAAGGAATAAATCAGAAAGTGCTTAAGTGTAATCTAATTTTAATCATTATTGTTCTAAATGTTTTCTTCTAAACTGGTTTTAAACAGTGAATTCTTAACTGCTCCTATTTTACTAGCTTAAGAATTTTGATTATTTAATAAAGAACACTTAATTGCTCTTTGTTAATAATCACTCAATTTTCCCTCTTATAAATGTGTTGAAAGATTCTTAATTTCCTTTCATCCATTTAGATTCTGTTCCATTCACTTTAAGATTTATAATTGTTCTCTGTTTGATTATCTTGCCCTGTGAAACCATCTTTTGCTAAGAGACTTAATCCAGTTAAGTTATCATTTTTGACTCCATTAGCCCAATGGACTAAACTACTCAATCTTTCCCTCAGCTATTGAATTCCACCACCCAAACTCAATCAAAACCCTTGGACTTTATAACTAGCCTGATATCTTCTAAAACAAAGCTAAATTATATAGAGAGAGCCCTCTTTGGGTACATATTGGCTAGATTTTGTACCTAAAAGTTGGTTTGTGGTTACCTCCAACCCCTTTCCTCTTCCCAA
>JAXQQM020092264.1:0-21556 GCA_034641835.2 Pinus albicaulis
TTACTGTTGGTACCCTTAAGCTTCTATAATGTCCCAATTTTTTGCAAATAAATTGGGACATTAATTTTTGCTCATATTATCTAGGAGATAAATAAAATGGGTAAGGAGACCCATTTGCATAAATAAAATTCCACATGAAGTGGGAAGGGATCCATGGAGTAGCCATTTTTGCACCTCCTAGTATGAAAATGGGGCAAACACATGAGGATGAACTCATGTTGACCAAGTCAACAGCGCAGCACAAGAGGGTGTAGCTTGCTTGGAAAGCCAGTGCAGTTACAAAGGGAGGAAACTTCTACAGAAAGGAAACCCTAATAGGGTGGGGTCCATGGCATAGAGACATCATTTTCATATAAGGAGGATGAGGCAGCCATAGAGAGCATTATTGAAGATTTGGACATAGAGTCTATTTGCAATCTCCAGTTGTTCAGTTGAATTGCAGTGCCTTTGGCATGAGGGATTCCTGTTTAGGAGTTCCTCTCCTCTCTTGAGTAGCTCAAGGAGGATTGCTCTTCATTTCTCCATATTCAGGCATTTGGCCATAGCCACTTCTTCATCTACAGCACAGTCACTGGGTTGTGTTGCAGGTGTTGTTGTGGAGGAGATTCCACAACACCATTCCTTGGATCATTTCTCATAGGGAGGAGTTCCTGTTCTGTGGGAGGATCAACAAGGAGGGTTTCTAGAGCTGATTTGCATGTTTTGGTAGAAGGCCAAGCTTCTCCCACCTTCATTAGCGCAGTCCCTTCCATAGACTGCGTTATCTTAGAGTTTGTTTGCAATGGGGGTTTGCTCCACCATTTTGGAGGAAGAGATTTCTTGTGCCGAGATCAGCCTTGCACTCAAGGAATCCATTGGAGGAGGTTGTTTTAGTTTGCAGGCCATATTCATTCTCCTCCTTCTATTGTATATTTTGAGTTGCTGCAGTTACCCAGCAACACCGGCATTATTGTATTTTCATATTTTGTACATGTATTGCAGCCAATCCTTCTAAGGATTGGGTATTAGTGTTATAGTAGTGTTTTCAAGGGTTGAGAGCATGCTCCCCCTCATTTCTTGATATATTATTGTAATATCATTTTATTACCATTTTACATGTTGCAGTACCCCCATGTTACTGCGCAGTCATAGCTGGGGTTCACTTGTGTGGCTGTGTTTATCTCAGGATTATTGTACTTCTGTCTTGAGGATTTCTATTGTACATCTTGAGCATCATTTCCCTCAAGATCTTGTATACATTTGCAGCTGCTATTATTTCAATAAGATGGCTATGAGTTCTCCGGCATTTTCTAAAGTTTGAGCAAGTTACTCTTCATGCTTATGTTTTGCATATTGTTGTAACTCATTCCCTCGAGCAAGATCTTCCTGAAGGAAGAAATATTTGCATAGCTATAGGCAGAGTCTGAGTAAGGGCCAGGAAGCCTCCGGTTCTCATCCTCTCTTTAGAGGTGAAATAACTAGTAAAAGCCCTCTCAGTCCATCTCTGACATAGCCTTGTCAATATTTCCGACAAAGGAACACTTCAGTGGAGAAAAATTCTGTTGATTTCCATTTCGGGACATTACAGTGGTATCAGAGCATCTTTCTTGGCTCAGCCTGTGGCCTTCAAGCCCAAGAAAGAAGAAATCAAGATGATGAAGAGGATGAGATTGTTCTCATCAGTTTTTAGATCCAGAAAGAACCTCTTCAAGGAGGTTGAGGAGAAAGAAGAAAGAGAGGAGGAAGGACCCTGCACTTCCTATTCTCATCAAGAAGGAGACAAAATTTTGAGCAGGAAGAAGACTCCATTTTCTGATGGAGGAAGAGGGGATAAGATTACAATGCTTCTTCCTAAATCTACACAGAGCATTCATGAAGATCTCAAGGAGATTAGGAGGGAAACAGATGAAGAATCCCCAAGAGGGTTTGATCCTAAAGCAAACTCTAGATTTGTGCATAGTGGGTGTGAGCATTCAGCCACACACTATGAGGGTCAGTGCAGCCATAGTCCCAGCAGTCCCATGAGGGAGGTGGAAGAAGAAGGAAGAGTGGCCAAGAAGAGAAGGCAGCATGGTATATCTTACCTATCATATTTTGAAGGTTCACATACCAGTTCAGCCAAAGCTTGGGTGGAGGAACTAGACACCTTTTTGCAGCAGCACCAAATTCTGGAAAGTCAAGCTACCAGAGTTGCAACACTGCATATGAGAGGTAAGGCCTATGATTGGTGGATCTTTGAATCTTTCCCTTTTAAGAATAATGGCATTACATCTTATGCAAATTTCACTAAGGCATTAGTGAAGAGATTTGATGGGAGGATTCTTGAGACACACATGGAGGGTTTGCACAAAGAAGGCCAAACAAAACCCTTGCATGAAAACGCAATGCCTCTTTAGAAAACAATGGAGGAGGCCAAAAATCTGAACCAAAACTTTCTAGAGAAGGAAATTTCATCTTACATCTTCGAGCAAGGGAACATGGGGTTTTCTTTTCCAAAGGAGGATCCAATCATTGAGAGGTTGCCCACTCATGTTGCAGATATTGAGGGCAACAGCGTTGTTATATCTGGATTTGATCTAGCACCTCATGCAGAGGGAAGAGGAGCTCTTGCTCCACATAGAGGGATGCTTGCATCTTTGCAAGGAAGTCCCCAGGATCTCATGCATGGAGAACAAGGCACATCTCATGTTTTATCTGTGCCATTTTTGAGGAGGTGTGGAACCTTGGAGACACAAGGAGGAAGTAGGGAGAAGACCTAACATCATGAGATGAGGAGTACACATCCCTATTCATCTATGGAGGTTTATGCACCTAAGGAGATGATTGGATTGCGTAGTGGAAGCATGGAGGGTTATCTCCATTCATCTATTCAGTCATTATTTGATAATAATGTCTCATTACATGGATACATTTTGCAGGAAGATCTCATGTGTGGAGATCAAGGCACAATTCATGTGCCATTATTGGAGAGGTGTAAAGCCATGGAGTCACAAGGAGGAGATGGGGAGAAGAACCATCAGCATGAGTTGGGGAGTACTCACCCATATCCATTTTTGGAGGTTATTGCACCAAGGTGGGAGGCTAGATTGCGCAGTCAGGGCATGGACATAAGTGTTCATCCATATGTTCAGTCTTCTCTTGACAGAAATGTCTCAACACATGGAGGCATTTCACCCAGGGAGCCGCTAGTTCAGCAGAGGAGGATGGTTGCTTCACACTTGGAGGCATCACTCATTGATTCTATAGAGGTGGGAGCCTTGGGATAGCTTGAGATAGCAGTGGGAATTTTGGATAGATTCATAATGGAGGGATACATTTCCTCAACCTCATATACACCTACTCTCATTGCAGATTTTGCGTTGTGGCACAAGCAGCATAGGAAGGATAGCAACCTTCCAATTTGTGACTTGGGCATAGAAGGTGTCAAGGAGGAGGATAGCCATATGAAATATGTTATTCATGAGGAGCTACCTGTGCTGTCAGTATGGAGGATAGATCTGCATTGGAACTCCCGGCTATTGGTGCGATATTCCAATGATTCTTTCACCTGCAGGACATCTGATGATCAGCATAGAAGGAGATGCACTAGCCATATGGAGATGGGGGAATCAGCACAACCACCCCTTTTCCCTTTATGGATGAGAGGAGATTCATCTATGAGTCCCTCAAATGGTATGAGCAGAGAACATGGCAAGGGTGTACATTGTTTTCCACATGATCATTTGTATAATATATGTATGTATCCCTTAACCATACACATGCAGGAGAATGCTCCAAGGAGGAGCATACATTTTTCTAGACCTCATGGTTTACTAAGGGCCATAAGCATGGCTAATGGCCATTATCTTGGAAAACTTGGGGAGGATAGAAATCATGGAGGACATGCTCAACTTTTAGCAGATATCATTTACCTTCCCCAAACTTGTGAGGAGATTGATGCAACACACCAGTGGTTGAGCAGCCACAATTTTCATCAGTCTCTATGGCAGTGGAGCACTAAGCTGCACTGGTTACACTTGAGGGACCATTTTACTTCTCATTTATTACACATGGCAGCAAGCATGATGCTCCTATTTTCTCCATATGATTCTATTGTTCATGCCTTTATGAGGAGCAGGATTAAGGAGGAGACACATAGAATGGATGTGTCCATTGAGGGAGGAGTCCCTCACATCTTTTTCATTGCATGTTCTAATGGTAACATGAGAAATGGTATGGCCACTACAGCAGCAATGATCTTTTATTATGAGGTGAGCCATATTATGGGTATGAGACCATATGAGGATGATTCTCGACTCATCACATATGGAGATGTCTGGGCCAGCATGTCTTGCAGTGTTGGGGGAGAGACCTTGAGAGGTCTAGCCTACTTCTTGCCACTTGATGGCAACATTATTGCAGCCTAGGATCAGCAGGCACTCTACACTTTTATTAAGTGGAGAGAGGGATAGCGTGGGGTAGACTATATGGTCTACCATGTGCAGATTTTCAACCCACCTTCTTTGCCAGAGCCAAAGGTGGATGACAGTTTTTTTGAGTTGGCTAGTTGGGAGGTGACTCAATTTTCATGGCACATAGCTTGGGAATGGATGGATCATATGGGGGAGACAATTCCCATTAGATTTCAGATTCCATTCCTCAAGGAGGGACCTTTAGACACCACTTGCTATCTTCTTGAGCATTATACCTTACATGATGATGGATTGATAGCTACTTGCATGCTAAGGAGGAGCATTGTGGAGGATTGGATTGATGAGATAGAATCACTGCATTTGGAGGAGATCATCGAACAGGGATGCTATAGGCAGAGGGTGTTGGGGTTCCCATGTTTTGGCCAGGTTGACAAAGACCAAAAGATGAGACAACATAGAACCACTTTCAGACCTTAGGATCTAGCCCTCCTAGGTCCAGAGAGGGATCTCTCTATGATTATCAAAGGATATATGTCTTTGAAGTTCAAAATTATGTTTTTAGGCTAGTTATATGCTCAAGGTTATTTGTTTGATTGTTTGAGTTTGGTTGTTGAGAATCAGGAAGGAAAGTTTCATCACAAGACAAGGATGGGTGAAGAAGGAAGCTAGGCAAAGGTAGATAACTCAGGGAAAATCAAGGCCATTGGGCAATGGAGTCAAGAAAGGATTTACTTATGTTCAAGGTGTAAGCTTCAATTGGGCTAGTCATCTAGAGCATTTGGATCTCAAAGACTGATTGGTGGGATGGAACACGAAGTGATGAGAATGAAAGATGGAAAACCATCTGATTCTATCTATAGATCAGGCCAGAGGTCATTTAACTCCAGACCTGCTTGGACAAAACCATAGGCAACACGAGGGATCCTGAAAAGGTTTATATGGAAGGGAAGGTCATGAAGAGGCAGCGACAGGCTTTACACCTCCCAATGTTCCTAACCTCTTTCAATTAAATCTTTAACAAAAACATCTGAATACCGATTTTACCAACTTGCACATCAGAGAGTAGGCAATAATCATCCACTACACTGGTTTAGTCAATTAAAAACAATATTCAGACACACATATGAGCAGAAAACATTCAAGACTGAGAGAGCTGGGATATAAGGTACCTACCAAGGGTAAATCTTATATCATGCATTCAGATGTCAGTCAGAAGAACATGAAATGAAATGGAAATAAACACAGAGATAGGAAGAACATCACCAACTGCTGTAGATCAGGATCCAATGAAAACTGCTTATCATGTTTAAACACTACACCAATCAGGTACATCACTGCCCAAAGCTTTTACATTCAGCCTGAATACATCATGTTCTCAGCCTATCATACAACTGTTACACAGGAAACTTGGCTCGGGACAGAATACTTGCTGTTCGCTGATAAAACTAACAACAACCAACCCCTTTACAATGTTCTTGCTGTGCTTTTATAACAAAGGATGATCCTCAGATCGACTCAGGAGGTAGGTGCCCATTGAATGTTACATTTAAGCATAATAATGAATGCAGGGCCGAGGCCCATCCTGCTTGAGAATGCTGCATGTTTATTTCGCTCTCCTTTTAGTAAGAGAACGATCTGCCTCAGATTTGATTCTGACATTTTGGGCTCGTTGTACTCCAGGTGATTTGAATTCGGGGCTAGGATAAACTACTAGGAGGGTCTGTCTCATAAATGCCCGATTGTCTTTGAGCTGTAGTTTGACGGAAAAATCCTTCAGGGACATTCTGCATAATAAAAACAGTATGGATGCCTTGTCCTGGACGAAAAACACTTTGCTGACGGAAAACCCTGACATTACCTTTGTCTGCGCTAGGGGTCTGTGATCCTCTGTTCTTCCCTGTTGAAAAGAACGAACTGGATGGAAGACTGCATGGCCCTCCATGCTTCTTTAATGCTGCCGGACTGTCTGAAATGAGCTTCAGTCAGTGAATTTAATTATCTCAGGGCTCGAGAAGGCATGAAGGCACTGTAGGAAGGTGTACTTTCTGGAGTAAACGCGCCCTGCTTCTAGGTGGCGCAATCATGACTTGCTGGTGCATCCTTAGTCTTCAAACTGTGCTTGAATCCTTTGACTGTAGGATTAGAACATACTCCCACTGCTGTGCTCGACTCTTCTCACACCCCCGCGTCACGCTTCATTGCCGCACAAATGGCTCGCACTACCTCCGCATGATGAAATAACCATCACAAAAGGCCCTGGGCATGGTGGAGAAATGCTATGGAGGCTGAGGAATGGTGGCGGAACAAATGAGAAACAATGGAAGAAATGCCAATGCAGAGAAATGGTGGCCTTACTATAATGCTAAGAAAATGAAATGAAACTACAGAGATCCTTAAAATCGTTTCGATGACACGATTATAAAGTGCATCGTCGACTTATGGTCCTGGGACAAAGATCAACGGTGGAGATTGAGTAACGGGACAATACATAAGATGGGCAAAACACATGAAATGAAACGGAAACGAATGTAAGAGTGGGACCCAGTGGAGGTGGAGGGCGATCGGCTCATGACCGCTGACTGGGAGAGATCTCGCTGACACACATAATCGCCAATCGCAATCGGGGTCAAACGTTTGAGATTGCTGATCGAGGTCATGATTGAGCGCCACCGCTTGATCTGTGAGATTATCAATCCAGCCACTGCACGGATCCAGGATCTAATCGGGTACCTAAGCACTTGCGATCAACGAGGAGTTGCGATTAGCCTCCGTCGTCGATCGAAGGGACAGATCAACGACTCCAGACTCATCGCAGGACTTGAAGCGTTAAAATGATCGCGTCGGGACTTTTGCGTTATAACAAAGGAATGCACCCGCCCAACGGCTCCGATTGCGATAAGCGCCGGGGACTTAAGCACTTGGTCCCAGCGCGGGGGCATGTGGGGAAGTGGTTTGAAAGGAGATCATGTGTAAAGGGGATAGGGCCTTAATATAATGTAATACGGGTTTCGGCCCTCTGGCACGGATTTTAAAGGGCTCAAGGGGAACGATAGAGGAATAAAGGGGAAAAAGGGAAAACAAAGGGTAGGGGAAGGAATTAAAGGGGATTTTGGAGGGATTTGAAGGGGTAAAAGGGGAGTAGAAGGGGAAGACAAGGGGGATGAAATAAAAGGGAAAAAGGGGGCCTTTGGGCATTTCTTCACATAGCAAAGAGGCTTATAAGGGAAATCAGCAGAGGGGATACTATCAAAGGATAACAGACACATGGAGGCTTCAAGGAGACTGTGTTTTCAGGGGGGAATGCATTCCTTGAAGACTCAACAATGAATCAGCCCCCTATTTGCTTGTCAAAATTTCATAGGGGGGCTAACAGTGGCTCCACATGGGGATGGCTTCTTCTTGAAGGAGTCAAGAATTCCGGAATTGATCTCTTGGTGTAGGCCAAATGCCTACTGCTATAAGCCATCTTTCTTCTTTCTTTAGATCAGCTGCCACAATATATTAGATACACAAACCAGCAGAAACACTTTCCCAACCAATCTACCTACCCAAACTAGAGTTCTAACAATCTTCCCCATGGGTGCATTTGGATTAGCAGACCCTTTGCATTTATTTGCAGAACAAAAACAAACCTATTCTAATTCTACCCTTATTGCTCCATGAGGCCAGATTAGACTGTTGGCCTCATCTTCTCTCTCTACCTACACTACTACCTGTTGAGATTAAACTGTTCAACAGGTTTCTTCACCTACATTCTAAAACAGGAAATTTAAACCCAGCCGAGCCAGGATTAGACTGTCTGACTTGCTGGGCAGAAACTTGAAAGAAAAGAAACAAAACTGAGAAGGCATGGAATTCTGCAACTGTGAAACATCCTTCTTTCTTCCTTGTGACTCAGGTTTTGAGCATGTTTGAGTCACTTCTTTCCTTTACTATAGCTCTGATTTTGGGCATATTAGAGCTGGATGTTCTTTTACTGCTGATCCAGATTTTGAGCTTGTTAGGACCAGCTATTCTTGTTCCTTTTGGCTCAGGTTTTGAGTTTATTAGAGCCAATCTTTTGCCACAGAGGTTCATGTTTTGAGCATGTCTTAACCTCTCTTCTCATTCTGTTTTTTTTTTTTGGAACATTTTCTTCACTTTTGCTGAAAATGAAAATTTGCAACGGTATATACAATGGAAATGGAACATGGAAACGGAGAATTAACAGAGATAGTGTTTGAGCATCCTGCCGTTGACAGGACCCCCAAACAGCTCTGTACCATCAGTTTCTTGTAAGAAAAACGCATTAGGACCCACAGTGGCTTGAATGATGAACGGGCCTTGCCACAAGCTGTCGAATTTGCCATGTTTGCCTTTATCCTCTCTTCTTGAATCCCACTTCAGGACTTTGTCCCCAACTTTGAAATTTGTTGCTTTGGTTCTTTTGTCAAACTGCCTCTTCATGTTTTCCTGCAATCTGATAGCTCTGTCATAAACTTGCTCCCTTGTTTGCTGGAGATGGATTGTTGCATTAATTCTCCTTATCATGCTGTCTTCTTCCGATTGGACCTCTTGAATAAGCTTTACTACTGGTATCCCAAGGCTAGTGGGGAAAACTGCTTCTGTCCCATAAACCAGCTGAAAGGGTGAGGTGCCAATAGACTTCTTTGTAGTGAGCCTGTCTGCCCACAAAGCATGTATCAACTTTTTATGCCAAGACCTCTTGTTCTCTTCCAGCAGCTTCTTAATGATGGTAACCAGGCTTTTGTTTGATGACTCAGCTAGGCCATTACCCTGGGGGTAATAGGCAGCTGAATGTCCAAGCGCAATTCCGTACCTGTGACAGAAATCAATCATTCTTTTGGATCCGAAAGCAGCAGCATTGTCAGTGATTATTTTCCTTGGGCAGCCAAACCGAGACAGGATGAAGTCTTCTAGGAACCTAATGATGACTGAATCAGTGGCATTCCTAGTGGGTATGGCTTCAATCCACTTACTGAAGTAATCAGTAGCAGTCAAGATCCATTTATGTTGCCCAGAGGAAGAGGGGTGAATTTCTCCAATGAAGTCTAAGCCCCATTGCATGAAAGGACCTTCTATGGTGATAGGTTGCAGAGGGAGGGGGAGGAGCTTTCTTTTGCCCTCAAAAATTTGGCATTTGTGGCAGGTGAGGATCATTTTATGGACATCACTGAAGAGTGTGGGCCAATAGTAACCAGCCCTGAGTATCTTATTTGCAGTGGCCTTCCAACTCAGGTGGCCCCCACACTCCCCAGCATGGAATTCTTGTTTGATTTTCGCAGCTTCAGCTTCAAGCAAACATTTAAGCAAAAGACCATTTGGATTTTTCCAATATAGACTCTCATTTATAATGCAGTAATTTCTAGCTTTGAGTTTTATGAATCTGGCCTTTGTTTTGGACAGTTCTGGGGGGGCATTGAGGTGTGTGAGCACGTGCAGGATATCAGCATACCAAGGAGAGTTCTGAAACTGCTCCTCAATAGTTGGATAGGGAAATCCTTCCTGCTCATCCAGGGCATTCATCATGTTGATATCAAGGGCTTGTAGATTAGTTTCAGCCATCAATCGGGCCAGGCCTTGACCTTTGATCAGCTTAGTGGGTTTGATTTCAATGTCATATTCTAAAATCGTGGCAATCCATTTGCCCCTTTTCCCATCGGGGTCTTGGGACAAGATATCTTTGACCACTGTGTTTGGCACATAGGCAATGGTGTGAGAATGCAGAATATACACCCTAAAGTATTTTAAGGCCTTAATCAGGGCATAGGCCTGCTTTTCCATAATGTTGTACTTTAAGGGTGCATCTCTTAAGGCTTTACTGAAGAAAGCTATAGGCTGTTCCTTACCTTCCGAATTTTTTTGCAGCAAAACTGCAGCTATTGTGTGGGGGGAGGCAAATGAAAAGATCAAAAAATCTTTTGAGAAGTCAGGGCTGATAAGGACAGGGGCTTGGGTGAGTGCAAGTTTTACTGACTCAAAAGATTTTTTGGCTTCAACAGTCCACTTGATTCCTGCATCTTTCTTTAGCATTTCAGTCATTTTCCTAAGATGTTCAGCCAGATTGGGGATAAACCTTCTAAGGAAATTGATCTTCCCAACGAACGACTGTAGCTCCTTGATGTTTCTCGGATGTGTAATTTGAAGTATTCCCTCAACTCTCTGGGGGTCTATCCTAATCCCTTTCTCAGATATGATGTGGCCTAGAAGCTTACCCTATTGCAGCCCAAAAACAGTCTTCTTAGGATTCAAGGACAGACCATACCTTCTACATTTTTCAAAAACTTTCCTCAGATGTTTTAAGTGTTCTTCTTCTGTTTTAGAGAAGATAGTTAAGTCATCCAAGTAGATAACTATAAAGTGTCCAATCTCATCTGAGAAAGCAATATCCATTGCTCTCTGGAAGGTAGCTCCAGCATTCATCAATCCAAAAGGCATTTTCACATACATGAAGGTGCCCCATGGAGTGGTGAAGGTTGTTTTGAGTTGATCTTCTGGGAGTACCAGAACCTGGTTGTATCCTGAAAAACCATCAAGCAGGGAGATTCTTTTAGAACCCACTACCTTCTGTAGGATATGCTCCATTCTAGGCAAAGGGTAGTTATCTTTCAAGGAAGCTCTGTTAAGGTTTCTGAAGTCTATGCAAAGTCTAATCTCCCCCGTTTTCTTTCTTACAGCTACTAAGTTTGACACCCAATCATAAAACCTCACAGGGACTATAATGCCTGCATCATACATCTTTTTAATTTCCTTTTCGACCGCAGGCAATTGTTTTGGATTAATTCTACGGAGTTTTTGTCTGAAAGGTTTCTGATTTTCCTTCAGTGGTATCTTATGTTGTATAATGTTGGTGTCATAGGCCTTTAAGTCTTCATAGGTCCATGCAAACACATCAATGAATTCCTTAAATAGGTCAATGTATCTTTTCTTCATGTCTGCAGGTATAGACTTAGCCAGCTTTATCATTTTGGGTTTGTCTTTAGTGCCTACGTTACATTCTTCTATATCCGATCCTGCATGCTCTATTGTGGGCTTCTTTGCAACATCATCGAAATCAAAGAGGTCCTCTAAGGGTGCTAAGCCTCTTGGTATGTTCTTGTCTTTGGCTTGCAGCACCTCCATTTCCTCTCTATCTGCGTTCTCACGTTTTATGGTTGAATCCCCAGTTTCTTCAGAAAAGGAGTTTATTTCTATACTACAAGGTGTTTCTAGTTCATCTGGGGAATCCTTACTTGAGCAACTGTCATCGGATTTTGAGTCTGAATCAGAAAATTCAAACTCATTTCTGCCCGTCAGGAAATCTTCAACCTGTTTGTCTCCTTCAAAAACCTGCCAGTATTTTTCATTGTCCGGCACTGCAGGTCTGAATTTAGTCTGTATGATGATCTGTTGGTCAACTGGGGCCTTAGGATAGGAACTATCCAGGCAGGCTAGTCCGTTTGCAATAGCGTTTTGACCCCTAGGAATGAACACTAATTCATAATCAACAAATGTTTGCAGCAAGTCTAAAGTGTCATTCCTGTATGCTCTTAGTCTAGGATGTTTTGTTGAATACTCACCATTCACCTGTTTGATTACTAACTCTGAATTCCCTCTCACGGCTATCTTTCGGGCTCCTAACTTTTTCAGCAGATTTAAGCCCAAGATTAGAGCCTCATATTCTGCGATGTTATTCGTGTATCTGAAATGCAGATTGACGGCGTGGCTCTCCGCGTGGTCATTTTCGGTGTTACGTAACCACACTCCTGCTCCGGCGTTTTGTCTAGTGCAGGATCCGTCAAAGTTCATTTCCCACAAGGGTTCTTTGTTTACTTCCACTTCACTTCCTCCCTCATAGCTGGATTCGCTATTAGGTTGAGTTGGGAGGTCTGTAGGCTCGGTGTTCTCGTTTGAATGCCTATTTTGGGACGCTGGCTCTTCCAAGGATTCATCATTACAAAGAATAAAGGAGTCAAGATCGGTATGCACAGAGTATAATGGTGAATTTTCAGGTTTCTCGGGGCTGCTAACCAGGAATTTCATTTGGGATTCTCTATACAGCCTTCTTGATTGGCCAAATATAGGGATAGTGGCATATGAGCCATCCATCTGCATGGTGCCTTGCAGCTTGGCTCCCCATGATCTAGATAGTAACATGCCATATTTGGGTGGCACGTCTGCCACCACTACATCCATGACCATACATTTCGCAGGAATCTGAGTTAGGCTCACACATAAGTCTTTGATGAGGCCTAGGCATTTTACTCTACTCGAGTCAAAAGAATATAAGTCTTTGTAGGGTCTGGTGATTTCTAGGCCTAACCTTTCCATGACTACCTTAGGCATCAAGTTGTGTGAGGCTCCAGAATCATGCATTGCGTTGTGGAGGATCTTGTCATGGATGTTAAGACTGATATAAAAAGGTGGGACTACCCCCTCCTGAAACTTCCCCTCGATTTTTGGACCAAATAGGAGGGCGGGTTGATCATCATTCAAATTTACAGAGTCATTTATTTCCCCCCGATTTAAGGCTTTCAAAATTTGGCCTTTGTATACATCCTGAGTGGCCAGCTCAGATAATGGTACAGAGATTTTGATCTTTGCGATCTCACTTTCTAAACTGAAAGTGGATTGACTTTTGGGAATGTTCAAATCTGTTTTATTTGCAACTACCTTAGTAGCTGAATCATTGTGTGTTTTATCATTATGTACATGTGTGGAAACATTTTTGTCAGGAGCGCTAACTGGAGTGCTAGTGCTGCTAGTTAGTTGACTTTGTTTTTCATTGTTTTGGTTGTCTTTCTGTTGGTTTTCCTCAGAACTCTCTGTTGTTGATTTATTGTTTACAGCAGTGACTTTAGAAGATTTCTCAGGCCTCTTTTTGATAGTTACTTCGGGATTTTTGGGTTTGGAAGAGTCTTGGTTCTTTTTACTCCTGAGCTCATATTTTTCTCTGACCTGTAATATGGCATTCTCGAATCCCAACCTATAATCCTCAGATTCAAACCACTCCTCCTCCCCATAAGAGGTTGAGGGTTGGTATTATTCTGAATCACAGTTTAGGATTGAATCCTCCGTTTCGAACATGTTTATCACATTCCCTTCAGATTCTTCTATGATTCCCTCATCCTCATCCAGAAAGTTTTGGAAAGGGGGAATGACTTGCTGATCTGACTCTTTCTGTCTGTTGGGAATGTTGTTATTTCTTCTAAAGTTCTGATTTTGATTTTGATTTTGGTTCCTGTTCTGCGTGATAGCCATCTTTTCGACCACTTGGCATAATTTATCCAGATTCTTAGACAATCTGTCAATATTAGGATCTGAAGTGGAGGCTATAGTGTCATCTTTGTATGTTACTCTCTTCTCAGCTCTCAGCTTTGCCCTCTTCTCTATTAGATTTGCTTCTATGTTTACTGCCCCTTTCTGCATGTCTTCCAGAGTGGTGTACTCTTTATCTCTAAGCTCATAGGCCATGTCAGCATCAAATCCATCAGGATATTTTGCTAGGGCCATACCTTGTGGAGGTTTCATGTGTGGAGGGAGAGCATTGTAAATGCTGTTGAATCTAGTGGTGTAATCATGGACACTCTCTCCTGTGTTCCTCTTAAGGGACATGTATTCTGCTAGGATTTGACGAGGGTTTGCCCTAGTTTCCCATTTATTTATGAAAGTCTGGTATAAAGCAGGTAGATCATTGATGCTACCAGCAGGCAGGTTCTTAAACCATTTCTTCACTTCACCCCCTAAGCTCTGGGCAAATATTCTCATTTTGATTGTTTCATCATCAATTTCCATATAGTCAAAAGAATCCTCCATTTTATCCACACGTTGTTGTGCTGTTGTAGGCTCTTTAGCAGGGAAGTGTGGGATTTTTGACTGATAATCATTTGGTAAGGGTAACAAGGGTTGTGGTAAGACTAAAGGTGCATACCAAGTTGCCATGGTGATGTTCTGCTGAGGCAAAGGGTTCACTTGGGCAGCTGGTATTTGGATGACAGGGATGTTTGGACCAGCAGAAGTCTGCTGAGAAGACCTAGGGTGAGAAAGCCCCAAGTTCTGGAGAAAATGAAGGTCAGGAGGTGTGGAAGGAGGGGTTTCGCTGTCCCTAGTGTCTAGCTGGTCTGAGACACTGAAAGACCTAGTTCTAGGTAATCTATTTTGAAGGTCTAGGTCGAAGAAAGGGTCTGATAGAGCTGCAAGATCCTCTGGTGCCGAATTGGCTCTATGAGTGTTGCTGGAAGTAGTTGATCTCCTACTCACAGGTGTTCTTTTAAGGATTTTCTCAGGATTATCAACTGTTTCAGGTGGGCTTGGATCAGGGAAAGCTCTCGTATGAATGGTTCTGTGAGCCAGAGTGTTGTTTGTAAGCCAAACAGCCTAACCCTACTTGTTATTTCTACTTCGTGGATGGTGTTGTCTTGGGAACTGGCCTCCCTGTGGGGTCTTTTATATGTCTTGGGACTAGTCTCCCAGTGGAGTCTGATTTGAAGCCGAGATAATCAGCAGGCCTACTGATCACCAGTGGAGTCTTTAACGTTTAGGAACAATGGAGTCGCCAGGTGGAGGGTTTAGGATGATTCTAGGGTACACTGTCCACCACAGTGCTTCACCGTCAAAGGTGTGACTTACCGTCAACCTAGCCAGGGTTCTAAGTTTCTGAGGTTGTTTGAAATGAGAAGCACTCAGAGTTTCCCCAGCGAAGTCGCCATTATGTTGGGGTTCCCATGTTTTGGCCAGGTTGACAAAGACCAAAAGATGAGACAACATAGAACCACTTTCAGACCTTAGGATCTAGCCCTCCTAGGTCCAGAGAGGGATCTCTCTATGATTATCAAAGGATATATGTCCTTGAAGTTCTAAATTATGGTTTTAGGCTAGTTATAGGCTCAAGGTTGTTTGTTTGATTGTTTGAGTTTGGTTGTTGAGAATCAGGAAGGAAGGTTTCATCACAAGACAAGGATGGGTAAAGAAGGAAGCTAGGCAAATGTAGATAACTCAGGGAACATCAAGGCCATTGGGCAATGGAGTCAAGAAAGGATTTACTTATGTTCAACATGTAAGCTTCAATTGGGCTGGTCATCTAGAGCTTTTGGATCTCAAAGACTGATTGGTGGGATGGAACACTAAGTGATGAGAATGAAAGATAGGAAACCATCTGATTCTGTCTATAGATCAGGCCAGAGGTCATTTAACTCCAGGCCTGCTTGGACAAAACCATAGGCAACACGAGGGATCTTGAAAAGGTTTATATGGAAGGGGTAGGTTATGGAGAGGCAGCGACGGGCTTTACACCTCCCAATGTTCCTAACCTCTTACAATTAAATCTTAACAAAAACATTTGAACATTGATCCTATTAACTTGCACATCAGAGAGCAGGCAATAATCATCCACTACACTAGTTTAGTCAATTAAAAACAATATTCAGATACACATATGAGCAGAAAACATTAAAGACTGAGAGAGCTGGGACATAAGGTACCTAACAAGGGTAAATCTTATGTCATGCGTTTAGATGTCAGTCATAAGAACATGAAATGAAATGGAAATAAACACAGAGATAAGAAAAACATCACCAACTGCTGTAGATCAGGATCCAATGAAAACTGCTTATCATGTTAAACACAACACCAATCAGGTACATCACTGCCCAAAGCTTTTACATTCAGCCTGAATACATCATATTTCTCAGCCTATCATACAACTGTTACACGGGAAACTTGGCTCGGGACAAAATGCTTGCAGTTCACTGATAAAACTAACAACAACCAACCCCTTTACAATGTTCTTGCTGTGCTTTTATAACAAAAGATGATCCTCAGATCGACTCCGGAGGTAGGTGCCCATTAAATGTTATATTTATGCATAATAATGAATGCAGGGCCGAGGCCCATCCTGCTTGAGAATGCTGCAAATTCATTTCGCTCACCTTTTTAGTAAGAGAACGATCTGCCTCAGATTTTATCTTGACATTTTGGGCTCGTTGTACTCCAGGTGATTTGAATTCGGGGATAGGATAAACTACTAGGAGGGTCTGTCTCATAAATGCCTGATTGTCTTTGAGCTGTAGTTTGATGGAAAAATCCTTCAGGGACATTCTGCATAATAAAAACAGTATGGATGCCTTGTCCTGGACGAAAACACTTTGCTGACGGAAACCCTGATATTACCTTTGTCTGCGCTTGGGGTCTGTGATCCTCTGTTCTTCCCTGTTGAAATGAATGAACTGGATGGAGGTCAGCATGGCCCTCCATGCTTCTTTAATGCTGCCGGACTGTCTGAAATGAGCTTCAGTCAGTGAATTTAATTATCTCAGGGCTCGAGAAGGCATGAAGGCGCTGTAGGAAGGTGTACTTTCTGGAGTAAACGCGCTCTGCTTTTAGGTGGCGCAATCATGAATTGCTGGTGCGTCCTTAGTCTTCAAACTGTGCTTGAATCCTTTGACTGTAGGATTAGAACATTAATCTTCAATTACAGGCTCGAATTCTTCTCACACCCTGCTTCTGCTGCTTCGCTGGCCGGCTGAAATGGCCTCTCTGCACTACCTGCATGATGAAATAAACTTATCACAGGGCCCGGGCAGTGGTGGAGAAATGCTATGGAGGCGGAGGAATGGTGGCGGAACAGCGGAGAAACAATGGAAAGAATGCCACGTGGTGGAGAAATGGTGGCCTTACTATAATGCTAGCAAAATGAAATGAAACGATGAGATCTTATGATTAATAGGGTTCGGGGACAATATGCAGCGCAGACCGTCAGATTTAGGTCTGGGGACAAAGATCAACGGTGGAGATTGAGTAACGGGACAATACATAAGATGGGCAAAACACATGAAATGAAACGGAAACGAAGGTAAGGGTGGGACCCAGTGGAGGTGGAGGGTGATTGAACAAGGACCGTCAGATCTGGGAGAGACGAACGGTCACGATACAATCGCTCAATCGCAATCGGGGGGTCAGTCGAAACGGTTTGAGATTGCGATCGGGGAGGGTCATGCGATTGAGCTGCCTGCATCTGGCTGATTCAGACAGAGATCAACGATCACGAATGGACGGAGACTTAACGGGCAATGCAGCAATTTGCGATCAATCGGAGGGAGTTGCGATTAGCGCTCAGCCGTTCGATCGAAGGGACAGATCAACGGCTCCAAACTCGTCGCAGGACTTAAAGCGTTAAAATGATCGGATCGGGACTTTTGCATTATAACAAAGGAATGCACCCGCCCGACGGCTCCGATTGCGATTGGCCCCGGGACTTAAGCGCTTGGTCCTGGGTGATGGGCATGTGGGGAAGTGGTTCGAAAGGAGCCTGCGGTAAAGGGGCTAGGCCTTTTAATAAGGTCGGAACATGGGTTTTGGCCCTCTTAAATGGATTTTAAAGGTTTTGAAGGGGAACGATAGAGGAATAAAGGGGAAAAAGGGAAAACAAAGGGTAGGGGAAGGAATTAAAGGGGATTTTGGAGGGATTTGAAGGGGTAAAAGGGGAGTAGAAGGGGAAGACAAGGGGGATGAAATAAAAGGGAAAAAGGGGGCCTTTGGGCATTTCTTCACATAGCAAAGAGGCTTATAAGGGAAATCAGCAGAGGGGATACTATCAAAGGATAACAGACACATGGAGGCTTCAAGGAGACTGTGTTTTCAGGGGGGGAATGCATTCCTTGAAGACTCTCCAACAAGCCTAATACAGACATGCATTATCCTTGTAATAACTACAGTGCCTGAGACTCTCTTAAACAATAAATATGCCACCCGTTTTGGTACCAAAACAACCCTATTATCAACATATTTATGCAGCTACTCCTCGGCCCTGTTATATCTTCAAATCTAACCTCAAAACAGTCATTTCAGGCTTCAGTCTTCTCTTCTTCAAGCTGTGGCTTACATCAGGAGTTGTTTTACTCCTAAATATTTTCACTTGGATGTTATCTTAGCCTCCCTCACCTTCTATTTATACGCAATATAAAGGCTTCATTTGGGTGTCCACATTGGCTTGACAAGTTGTCACATGGCTTATTAACATCAAGCCGACCTATACTCTTCTTTAGCTAAACCTTTTGCTCCTTGATCTAGACACCCACAAGTCCCTCTGAGTTGCTTCGCTGAGCACACTCTGATTCACTATCCCTTAAAGTAGCTCAGATACTCTCTGATACCCTGTTGTTTTTCCACGATCTTAGGTCTAGGATAGTGTCTTAAAATCTTTCACACTACCAAACCAATAATCCCAATGATACTACTTTGCACAGCAAAATATAAATAGCAGTAAATCTACCAATGCAAAAAATATAGAAAACTTCTTACAATTTTTAACCCAACTTCGTTATATTAATCAACATATGATACACCAATCTAGGGCTCCCATACCAAGGATAATGGCCTTCATACACCCATTGATACAAGATACAAAACTGGGTTTGGTGTCAGTCCATCGACATCCAATCTGCCCTCAACAAGATACTCTGACCATGTCGCTGTCGCATTCTCTCTCAGCTCTTCTCAGTCATGCCCTGTACCATCTCGGTCCTTCCGCTCCCGATCTGTAGCTCTTGACTCTATCAATGCTCCAAGTCCATCTAGCCACTAAAGCTTGGCTGCTAATCTGCTCACTAGTTGTGCCTTAGTCCATCAAGGGCACAACACATCGAGACTCCTGTTGAATTGTTCACAACTCCGTTTGAGAACAATTATCAATCTTCTCATTGATGCTCCTCAGTTACTTAGGGACTTCAAACCACTATGGTCTTCTTGTGCTACACCGATGAAGGCCAACATAGGGCATGAAGGGCTACCACCTATCGCTGCAAGATGTCTATATCCCACAATGAACACGGGATAGGAGGAATACCCATCATCTACTATAGAAGCTCTCCACACACAATTATAGGGCTACACAAAACTGCTCCTGGTTGATTAGACCCTTGACCTCTAGCAACCACCGAGGTCCATGAAGATGGTGCACACCAGGCCCCAACATGGGTACTATCACACTGTCCTCCAACATATCATAAATGCAAAATCCATGTTCACACTTGGCCCACTATCACGTTGCCTTCCAGTAGACCACAAGTGACCAATAATTTTTGTAGCATCTACCTCTGGCTAGCACATCCTCACACTTAGTAAATCCTCCTCGTGGCTACCAAGAGAATCCTCCTCGTGGCTACCAAGAGACTTCTCTAACAGTCATGTCCTAGGACACCCATTACTTCATTACGAGATCTGGTCCTAGTTGGGGTTTCTTAACACCTAAGAGAACCCCAACACATGGCTCCCATAGGTTTCATATGAATTTGATCCTATCACCAATCATTACACTGGTTAGGGCTTCTAACCAACACGTTAGCCCTCCCTTATTCGCTTCCTCGGGCTGTACTAAAATGTTCCAACTGTCCAAACTAGGACCAACAATTTAACACAAAACATACCTTCTCATGTGTTGGTACCCTGTTGTATTCTGCAATCTGGTTAGGGCTTAGCCACAATCCATGTCAGCCCTCTCAACACTTGCTAACAATCATTTCTATCAATGTGGCTTGCCTTCACCCTAGAGTTTCTCCCCTATGTTGATTGTCCCTTAGTTATGTTGTAGGAATTAGGGCATCATTCAATTTTGAGTACACAAAAATCCTAGGCCATTAGGCCTTCTATGAAATTCTAATATGTTGCCTTGTTGAATAGACAAACTTTCCAGATAGTTCCTGAACAGTTGAAGCTTGCATGACAGGTTCTGTTTTCTGGTTTGAGCGTTGCTAGACATACAATTCGTGTAATCTACAGATTTGTTCTGCATGCCCAAAATAATATCTTCTTTGCAACAGAAAGGCGTGCAATCCATAGTAGGTATTTGATACATACCTAGTCAAAACATGGACTGTCCTTTGCGCCAACGACTCCCTAATATAGTAGCATACGCTTCTATTCTATCAACGTATCAATTTTAGATATCTCCAGTCCTTCTATCCTCATTAGAATACTTACTAATGATACAATCATGAATTTCCAAGTGTGTCCACCTTCTGTTGTACAAGTTCCTTTATGAAAACAAGTCTAAGTCACCTTGTCACCTTCGCACATCATAAAGATTATAAGCACATGATCCAAACACTGCCCCATAAATCATGGACCCAACACACCTCCACAAGACACTGCTATAATACAGTTTGTATTGTTATATAGGGCACGTACTGCAGCCCCAGTTTCATCACACAGTCAACAAACAAACCCTTCTACGGTTGCGGTTTACCTAGGAGGGGTTCCTTAAATTCGATACTGCCTCCTTAGGTTGCTGTCCACTCTTTGACAACCCTCTAATTTGACCGAGTTGTGTGCTATGCCTTGTGGCCTAGCACCACAACTTCAAATCATGCCCAAGCCTGCTCAGAGAAGGCGACTTCCTTTTGCTGTCCTTCAGGACCTTCAAACAATATTTAAACCCTTAAATATGCCCAGACATTGCTTCAGATCTAGCAGTTGTCCTCCTGTGATAGAGCGGTCTTCTTCCTTAACTTCCACATGCTGCTAGATAACTGATGCAAATTTTACCCTAAACTAGGATCCAACATACATCAAGATGCACCCAAAATGCATACTTCAGCTCCCTGTTTTAGGGTCTGCTCCACATTGCAAATATGGACAGGTTAGGGCACGAACCATGGTCCCTAACACCCTTTAATTTTGGCCCAGAAATGCTCCTTAGAGCTGCGTCTATCTCTTCCTTGAAGGTCATGACACTTAGTTGTAGGTCTGAGTTGTTTCTAGCCCTTAAGCAGTCCTCAACCCTCCTTAATCTCTGCGGCAGGCTTTAGTGAAGCCTCACAGGCCTGCAACAGTCTTGTTTAGAGACAAACCACCCATCAAATAGTCCTTAGAGATGTCTTTCCTGCCTCGACCCTCTAAAAATTCCATCGGCCCTCCTAAATTGACCCTAAAACAATCATCTATGCCTCCCTGTTCTTGAAATTCATTTGTTGTGGCTAAGACAGAGACTTAGTCTCTCCTCCACGAGCTATTCACTTGTGATTATGTTGCACAATGGATCAATAGATCGGATATTTTCAATTCAACACAAATTGGGCATTGTCTTCCCCATAAAGCTTTGATACCATGTTAATTTCTGAACATGTTCTATGCCATTTCAGATTAGGGCACACAATACTGAAGGAGATATAACATATTAATAGATCGATGGA